>OY992764.1:31617233-31897891 GCA_963921325.1 Logfia minima
TACTTATATTGTTATGCCACTTAAACTAATCATTTAGAAGCTTAAACATGTCAAAATAATTCCAAGCAAGCTAGCACATAGCTTTAATTAAATCCAAGCAACCTAGCTAGCATGTCACTTAATTCAAATGCAGATTCCTTTTCTACGTGATCTCACTTCGCAAGCTCCTTTCTCAACCATATGTTTTCTCCTACTTGGTTACTTGCTTAATTTCACACTCACATGTTTACTTGCTTGCTTATAATCCAACGCCACTTGCTCCCTTGATTTGATTGAAAGACTAAGCACCTCCCATCACCACCTCCTCTTGCTTCACATTTAAGAAAGGCATTAAACAAGAGAAAACATTCGTACACACACTTCACAATTTCATTTCAAAAATTCTGCACATTTCTCTCTCTCATTTTCCCTCTCATTTCACCACTTTCACCACCTCCTTCAAGAACAACCACCACAAACCACCACAAACCACCATGAACCACCACCTTTTATACCTCATTTTTCACCTCCTTTCAAGCTCTTGATCATCATTAAGTATTTAAAAAAAAAAAAAGGAGATTTGGGTTGAAGATTTCAAGTTCTCTTCTTTTTACCATTTCATCCTAGAGCATTGTAAGGAAACTCTTCTTGATCTATTCATTTCATTCATTTTAAATACTCACATGCTAGATGTTCACTCCTATGTTAAAATCAACTAATATACACATAAATATGTATTACTAATGACGAAAACTCGTTAAAAGAGAACTAAATAAACACAAAACTCAAAGAAACTTACTGGACATAAACTTTGACTGACTTTGGAAGTAAATAACTCGGTCAAAAATTAACCAAATTTATTGTTTCTGGAGTCTAAAATTAAGTTTAAAGAGTTAGGTTTCCAACCCAAGTGGTCTCATGCAATTTGGACAAGTTTTGATACCCCAAACTGATTTTACAAAAACATGTGTCTAATCTGTCTTTAGGAGACGAGATTTGGTCCTACTTTGAGAGACCATAACTTTTTATCCATAGATCCAAAAGAGATGAATCTTTTTCCTAAAGGTCACATTTTGTCTTAGCTTTAAAAGTAGTATGGGCACGTTTTGTGAAGATGAGTCTAACTTAGTAAACAAATGATTTTCTTAACAACTATCTAGAAAAATAGCTGCTGTACCTTTGCGTACTAATAAATAGTTTTGAACCCCTTATACTTGTTCAAAAATTATGAATCTTACTTTTCTGTAAACCTAAGACATAGGGGAATATATGATAAAAATTTCATAACATAATAAGTCCATTTGACTAGTCAAAACCGTAGCCAAAGAAGGGTCATAAAGGGGCAAAATCTGTTCAAAAATGAAAATAGCACTAACAGTGTTAACTGTGACTTAACAGCACTAACTGCACTAACAGTGGTAACTGCACTAACAGTAGTAACTGCACTAACAGTGGTAACTGCACTAACAGTGTTAACTGTGACTTAACAGCACTAACTGCACTAACAGTGGTAACTGCACTAACAGTAGTAACTGCACTAACAGTGGTAACTGCACTAACAGTGTTAACTGTGACTTAACAGCACTAACTGCACTAACAGTGATAACTGCACTAACAGTAGTAACTGCACTAACAGTGGTAACTGCACTAACAGTGGTAACTGTGACTTAACAGCACTAACTGCACTAACAGTGGTAACTGCACTAACAGTGGTAACTGTGACTTAACAGTGGTAACTGCACTAACAGTGGTAACTGCACTAACAGTGGTAACTGTGACTTAACAGTGGTAACTCCACTAACAGTGGTAACTGCACTAACAGCACTAACAGACTTAACAACACTAACAGCACTAACTGTGAGTTAACAACACTAACTTTGGCCTAACAACATTAACGAAAACAACACTAAACTCTGTAAATCCAACAATTTCCAATCTTGAACAAATAGATAAATGTATTTAAACGTCACGGTTTTGAACAAATGATAATGAAAATTTTTAATCGATTTAAGAATCGCGTTTTCACTAACGATATACATTTTAGGTTTAAAAACCTTAAATGTACACTGTAATAGCAAAGTAATTATGTTTTCGAGAAACATACAAGTATGCATACGAAACTATCAGCAACGAGTCGTACATACGTTTAAATGGCAAGTAATACTCCTACTAATTGAGTGAACAACTAGCATAGACAGGCCATTAGAGCTGTCTACTTATATAATTGACCTCATGCGTATAGGGCGTTAGGAGGCTATTTCTATTTGGGCAAAAGATACATTTTGAAACGCTAGCACTCTTGCTCACCAGGTGAGTTCGCAGCCCCTCTTTTACTGTTTTTACTGCTTTATAAATTGGGGTGAAAAACATATGAACTGTCTTGTAAAACATGACAATGAATCTTGTGCGACCCTAAGTTAACATGATGTAGTGCATTGAAGTCCTCTTGCTTACACAATATGACCATTAGCTAGATGACGCTAGCCACGTGGATATACGGATAGTACTATCGGGGTGACTACCCGCCATAATTGTTATCGGTTAGTCGCGCTAACTGTCGACGTTGTATCGAAATAAGGATCGTATATCTAGTTTGTTGAGAGGCACAAGCAAGTAATGCGAGTCGTGGATTGGTTATAGACATAGGTGTTGTCACATTAACTCGTATGACCTAGCTAGTCTATGGGGGATCACAGTCATGGCTTTGTTTAAATGAATATGTTATTTATCTTATAATGTTGCAAAGGTTTATGCTTGCAAACAATTGATTTATACAAGTAAAGGTTTAATGATAGAGTCTTAAACCTGTGGATTCACTCAACAATTTTGTTGACGATTTATAAATATGTTTTTCAGGGAATTAGCAGCGATGTAAGATTATGCATGCATATTTTGGGACCCTTGCTCATCACGATGAATAGGATACCATCCTTTTGATAAATCTTGAAATTATGATTTGTGATTAAAATGTTAATCATATTGTTTTGCTAAACATCTATTGTTTTGTAAACACGACGAACATGTAACCGTGTTATTTAAACTATTTATGGTATTCTAATTATATGTTTGCGATAATCATACGCTTATTGATCATTCTCGTCACGCCCCCGAGCTTCCGCACTTGTTACTCGTGAAACGATTTTATCGGGGTGTGACAGTCACTTACATTGTCTCAGACGACATTCCTACATCCAGTCGACCGCGCACTTCTTCAACTGCAGGGCCTTCGGAGGTTCAGACTCCCGTGCATCCTCATCCTGACATTATAAAGCAACTTCTAGATCGGATGGAGGAGATGCAAAAGACTGTGCACGATCAAGCCAATCTCATTCAGTCACAAGCCGCCCTAATTGACGCTCAGACTTGTAGAATCAATCAATTAGAGGATAGGTTTAGGGAGTTAGAGAACCGGTCTATTGGTCCGGGGGAGTCTGTTCCCACCGGTCCATCAAGAGAACCAATAGGACCGGGTTCTGAATCTGTAACAGATGATGTACTTATTGAACCATCTAATGAAATACCTACTTTAGAGTACTTCCCTGTTCACAGAGTTCCAGGTCAACCGAGACCTCTAGCGGTTGATTATTCGTGTGCTGACCTCTCGTTTATTCAACAAATGATAAACGAAGTCAATTCTGAAAATGAAAGTGAAAACTTTGAGGATTCCGATGATGTTGATATTGAGGAGGAAGGACTTGATGATGATGAATTCTATGATGATGCACCGACCATTGAGACTGATTCTTCTGAGGATGAAAGTGAAGAAGAAACTGATAATGCATTTGATGCTCAGGCCCCTGAAACTGAAACTACTTAAACAAGAGCTGAGAAAATTGCTAAATGGTGGCCTCATGGTAAGGCTGGAATTCAGATACCCGTCACCTGCAAATCATACAAGGTTAGTGGGGTGTATACGGGGTTGATAAAGAGTTGGAAGGTATCCAATGGTGTTTTCATGATCAAGAGACTTGATGGTATCCAATATTTCAAAAGATCATTCACCAAGTTGAGCACTTTACCAAAAGGAGAAGTAAATCGTCTTGCTCAACTCTCTTTGATAAATCCGTCCAAAGATGATCGTGCAAATTATATCCAAACCACTCTACAGCGAGAGATACGCACAAAGAGATATAACTTCATCAAACCGACTTTGGGAATTAGGTATATCTATAAGAAAAGGATAGACCCGGTGACCAAACAGCCAATATGCAGAATGCGTTATCCTCCGGCTGATTGTTTGAAGAATATTCCTCTGGAAATAATTCCCCTAGACTTTCTGAGAAGATTTCATTACTGGGAACTGGATGCTCATACCGGTGAAGCGGTTTTGGTTTTTGTTCCTGATACAGAGCAACCAGAGAGGAACTCGCTGTATGGTTTGAAGAAAGCTCAGTTTAGAGTGTTTGATCCTATGAGCTTGATAAACATGTCATCAAAGGACTTGAGAAAACTGTTTGACAATCCGATTCGCTTCAACGAGAAGAATGCTGTGAACAAGAAGATCGCACTTCAATTTCAGAGGATTGTTAATGTTTGTGTGACACATGGGATACACGCTGGCGGTGTATTCCCAGCAGGCTGGGTTTGAACGAAGATCTTGAAGACCAAGCTGAAGACACGGGGGAGTTTGTTGATACATATTAGAGTGTCTGTCAGTTGGTCAAGTCTGTACTGTGTCTGTAATGTAATAGACTTAGAAAATTACATTTCCTGTGTACTGCGACACAAGGCTTGTGTCGCATGAGTTGTAGTTGCGACACAAGGCTTGTGTCGCATGAGTTGTAGTTGCGACACAAGGCTTGTGTCGCATTAGTGATCTCTGCGACACAAGGCTTGTGTCGCAGAACGGCCAGACCGTTTAGTATAAATACCCTTGTTAGAGATATTTAGGGTAAGACATTTTCCCAATCATTTATTCTCTGTATTTGGCTGCTACACTAAGTTTAAGAAGAATATTTTGGGATTAGAGCTTATAAAGTTTTGTTTTCTTTTGATTTGCACTTAATACAAACTTTATATCTATTGTTGTGTCTTCATTAGCCATTTGATTTGAGTAAAGATCACCATTAAGGGATCCACACTATTTACCGTGATCATGTCACGGACTTTTGGCTCAACGCGGCGATTAACTCAGATCTCCCGTATACAAGACTTATATCAAGAGTTCACGATCGTGGGATCATCGTATCTGAACAGACTATCAGGGATTTCTTTGAGTTTCCGGATGATTCAGAAATGCCGGTTACTTTCTCGAATGCCTTTATCTCTGGAGGCATGATCCGTCTAGGCTATCCTACTATACCCAGAGATCAATATCGCAAGGCTTTTCTTACCAAAGTCTGGCGGTATTTGATGCATATCATGATAGTGTGCCTTTCAGCACGCAAAGCCGGTTTCGATGGCATTAGCCATTCAACTGCGTCCGCAATGTTGGCTCTCGTTTATAACAAGCCTTATAACTTTTCGGGCTACATTTTTCGAGCAATGGTGGACCACGCTCTGGCAGGCGAGGGTCAGTGGGCTTTATACCCACGTTTCGTTCAACTACTTATCAACCACTTGCTCCCGGGTTTACCGGTGGCCCCGCAGCACCAATTTCGCCCAACACCGATGAATACCCGAATTTTCGTGGTTTCCGGTCAGTACGCTAAGGGTGCATCGGTCCCGCCTGACGTGCCACTTTTTGGCCATATTGTGGATGAGGCCTATGTGCCTCCGGAGGGTGACGAATTCGCCGATCCGGCTCCTATTCCTAGGCCACTGTCACCTCCGCCACAGGCACCGGTTCAACATCATCAACAACAACAACAACAGCATCACCAACAACAACAACAACAACAAGCTATCAATCCCGATCCTCAATTTGAAGATCTCATGAGGGATATTGATGACATATGCCCCTCTCCTCCCAGGTCGACGGGCAAAAGGCCCCGTGAGGATGTCACTTACCTTGTCTCTGAAGATATTCCAACATCCAGTCGACCTCGCACCTCTTCGTCTGCAGGGCCTTCAGAAATTCAGACTCCAGTGCAACCTCATCCGGATATTATGAAGCAAATTTTGGAACGGATGGAGGAAATGCAGAAGACTGTGAACGACCAGGCTATTATCATTCAATCTCAAGTTGCACTTATCGAGGCTCAAACTTTTAGAATTACGACCTTAGAGGATAAGTTTAGGGAGTTTGAGACCCGGTCTATTGGTCCGGGGGAGTCTGTTCACTCTGGTCCAACTATAGAACCAATAGGACCGGGGTCTGAGTCTGTAACTGAAGATGTACATATTGAACAATCTAATGAAATGCCCACTTTAGAGTATTTTCCTGTGCACCGAATTCCAGGCCAACCAAGACCATTGGCTGTAGACTATTCTTGTGCAAACCTCTCGTTTATTCAATGCATGATAAACGAAGTCAATTCTGATAATGAGAGTGAAAATATTGAAGAAGATGTTGATTTTGAAGTTGAGGAGGAAGAACTTAATGATGATGAGTTCTATGATGATGCTCCAATTATTGAGTCAGATTCTTCTGAAGACGAAACTAAAAATACTTCTGAGACTCAAGATGAAGGAACATCGGAGACTCCTATTCCTGATGATGAACTGATTGAGACAAAGGCTGAAAGACTTGCTAGATGGTGGCCGCACGGAAAAGATAGAAAACAAGTGCCGGTCACCTGCAAATCATACAAGGTCACTGGAGTGTATACTGGACTGATAAAGAGTTGGAAGATCTCAAATGGATTGTTTATGATCAAAAGGCTTGATGGTATCCAATATTTCAAAAGATCATTCTCAAAGCTGAGCACCTTGCCAAAAGGAGAAATCAATCGTCTCGCTCAGCTTGCTTTGATTAATCTTTCGAGAGACGATCGTGCCAACTTCATTCAGTCTACGCTTCAACGAGAAATTCGCACTAAACGGTACAGCTTCATCAAACCGACATTGGGAACTAGAATTATTTACAAGAAACGGTTAGATCCTGTCACCAAACAGCCATTGATTAAAATGCGTTATCCTCCGGCTGAGTGCTTGAAGAAGATACCTCTGGAGACAGTTCCCTTGGACTTTCTAAGAAGATTTCATTACTGGGAACTGGATGCTCATACTGGTGAAGCAGTTTTGATATTTGTGCCTGAAACAGAGCAACCAGAGATGAGCTCACTTTATAACTTGAAGAAAACTCAATTCAGAGTTTTTGATCCGATGAGCTTAATAAATTTCTCTGAGAAAGATATGAGAAAGCTATTTGACAATCCGATTCGCTTCAATGAGAAGAAAGTGATGAACAAGAAGATCGCACTTCAATTTCAGAGGATTGTCAATGTGTGTGTGACACATGGAATACACGCTGGCGGTGTATTTCCAGCAGGCTGGGTTTGAACGAAGATCTTGAAGACCAAGCTGAAGACACGGGGGAGTTTGTTGATGCATCTTAGAGTGTCTGTCAGTTGGTCATGTCTGTACTGTGTTTGTAAATGTAATAGACTTAGTGAAAATTACATTTTCTGTATTCTGCGACACAAGGCTTGTGTCGCATGAGTTGTAGTTGCGACACAGTGTTTGTATCGCAATAGTGATCTTTGCGACACAAGGCTTGTGTCGCAAAACGGCCAGTTTGTTTAGTATAAATATCAAAGTTAGAGATATTTAGGGAAAGACTTTTGACTCACTCTTTATTCTCTGTATTTTGGCTACTACATCTTTGAGAGAATACCTTGAGTATAGAAATATAAAGTTTTATTCCTTTTGTTCTTCATTGTCTAAACTTTATATTCTTGTGATTGTCTCCTCCATGCGATTTGATTAAAAGATTCAAGATTGGGATCCACAGTTTTGATTGTTTAACACTAGTTAATATCAAAACGAAGCTTGTTAATTGATAGATTAGTTATATAAGCCATAAACCTAAAGTATTGAGGGATTCCGCACCTCAATACCTTAAAGATAATCCGTTATTGAACCAAGATCTAGCGACCTTACAATTGGTATCAGAGCTTTCGGGCTTAGAAACGTTGTGGTTACAAGGTTTTTGGTTATATAACATCTTTAGGGTCGTTTTTCGAACGAAATCTACGGATTTATTCGTAAAATACCAAAAAGTTTCAGTTCCCAGATGTCGAGGCGCCGTTTTGCGAGTTGAGATTAGGGTTTTCTGTTATTTGCGAGTTGAGAGTTATTTGCGAGCTGAGATCCACTTGCGAACTGAGATCCACTTGCGAGCTGAGATCCACTTGCGAACTGAGATCCACTTGCGAGCTGAGATCCACTTGCGAGCTGAGATCCACTTGCGAGTTGAAATCACTTGCGAGTTGAACTTCCATTGCGAGTTGAGATCAGCTGCGAGTTGAGATCACTTGCGAGTTGAGTTTCCATTGCGAGTTGAGATCCTCTGCGAGCTGAGATTCTGCGAACTGACTTTACCTGCGAATTGAATTTAGTTGCGAGTTGAGATTACTGAATACGCAAGATAACTTAATTTTTGATCTTAAAATGTCTGATTTAAGTCGAATGATCGAGATGGAACACGAGGTTGGCAAATCTAATGTTCCACCGAAGCTACTCAGACTTGAGGACTATTACGGGTGGAAAGACAGATTCGAAAGTTACTGTAGATTCCACGACATCACCATTTGGCTGTGTATTAAGAACGGATATGTTGCACCTACAGCTGAGGTAGGGAATGCAACTGTGATTGTGCCTTACGATAGGATGAATGACAATCAGAAGAAAGAATTCACTATTGATAATAAGGCACATTCATCGATAAAAATGAGCCTTCCCAAGGAAATCAATCACTAATTGAAGTCCTTTCACACAGCTAAAGAGCTCTGGAATGCTCTAGAGAAAAGGTGTGAGGGAAGCCCTCAGGTGAAGGCAGGTAAGTGTAATCTTCTGAAAAAGCAGTTTATGGTATTTAAAGCTTTTAGAGAAGAGGACCTTGAAGCCTACACTACCCGGTTTTATCATTTATTAAGTGAACTTGACGACCACGAAATTTTCTACAATGACAAGGAAAAAACCGACAAATTCATTGAGGGTTTGCCTTGTAAGTGGGAAATGTATGGTATCATGCTCAAAGACAATGATGAACAGTATGCCACTATGACCCTAGAGCAGGCTATTGACAAGCTCAGGGGTTATGATTTCTCCAAGAAAACAAGAGATACAGATTCTGATCACCTACAGAATCCAGGTTTATACCATGGAAAGACCAGTATCTCTAATCCTTCATCCAATTCGACCACTGCATTGTTTGCTGGTGAAATTGATGAACTCGGAGAAATGTTAACAGAGGATATGTGCTTCATAGCTTCGGATGGCGGTGAAAAACGAAGCAGGAACAATTCTTCTGATAAGTCTACTCAAGGGCATCATAAGATGTCGATGAGTGTGAAATCAGCAGAACAACAACTTTCGGTGCTGGCTTCATTCGTTGCTTCCTATGAAAATTATATTCAAGGGAAGATTAATGATCCTGCACAATTTAATGAAGATTATGATCAGGTTGACCCTGATGACTTAGAGGAAATGGACCTCCAGTGGCAACTGGCTATGGTGTCAAGGAGAGTAAAGAATTTCCTAAAGCGTACGGGTAGGAGAGTTGTTGGAAATCGACCAGGGTTTGACAAGTCCAAGGTCAAGTGTTATAACTATCAAGGTTACAGACACTTTGCCAGGGAGTGTCAACGACCGAAGGCTGATACAGGCATTGCAAAAAAAGACTCGGGAAGTACTTTAACTTCCAAAGTCTTGGTAGTTCAGCAAATTGATGGTTCCTATGATTGGTCTACTCCGCCTGAGCAAGCTCTCATGGCTGAAATAGACGATCAGGAGAAGCCAACTGAATCAACTCCATCCATGCCAACTGCTGAGGAATGTCAAGCTAATGTGCCACACACAGAAGTCAAGAGGAACGAGGAAGATGTGCTCTACATCAACTCGACTGAAGAAATGAGTCCCGATGACTTCGTTGCATACATGGCTGATGTACAGTCAGACAAGAAAAAGGTATGTCTGGATCTTCTTACTCTTGCTGATGTCTGTTACTTAGTTACTGACTTACAGACTCAGGTTAGTGTTTTTGCTAAGTCTGATGTTCGTAGGTTAGGTGAGGATAAGCTAGCATTAACTGAAAAGATTAAGAGTGATGCCTTAGATAAGACTAGTCTAACTGACATAATTAATGAACAATGTGTTAAGATAGACGGGTTATATCTAAACCTTAATGAGCTAAATATAAATATTGCTATTAGGGATAAAGAACTTTCAGAGTCAAACATGAAGTTAGTAGAGCTAAATAGAAAATTTGAAGGTTATAGAACATCCTCTTTGACCTTAGATAGAATCATTAGCTCTCAACGTAGGATATTCTGATGTTCCTCCGCCCTTTAATGCCAATTACACTGCTTCTACTTCTGTTGACTTAGAGATGACAGATGCGAATCCTGAGACTGAGGATTTGAAAACTCAACAGTCTGAAGCATCTGAGACTCAGAAAGATATTATTTATGACCTATCATTAGACAAGAGTACAGTCAAATCATTCACTAAAGTACAATTTATATCAAGTGGAATGATTGGTAGCACTAATGTAAATAATGAGGGAATTAAGAAACATAAGGAGTTACCTTCAGTGTCTTCTGATCAGACAAAGAAGGAGTCTGCCAAGACTGTTAAGTCACGAAAGCAGATGTCATGCTTCAAGTGTCATCGAAGAGGACACGTATCTTCTTGTTGTCCCAATAAGAAGACGGAAGCTACTCCTAACCGCGAGAACAGTGATAAGACTAAAATTATCTCTAGTTCGAGCACAGACAGGTTAGGTACCAGACCAGGAATTGGTATTAAACCTGTTACTGCTCTTAAAAGAGATGCTTCTCATAGTGTCTCGCCGCCCAAACCCAAACGGCATGAAAATTTTAATAAAGATCAAGTGTCGTCGAGGTTTATGACTCTGAGAAGGAACCAAAGTCACTTTGAGATTGGTTCTACATCTCGCTCACAAGGAGTTAACCAAGGGTCCTATAATAATCGTAACCAAGGGCAGAAATCCCATGGTTATGTATCCGGGAGGGTTGGAAGTCAGTCAACTCATAGACCCAGGACCACTAATCATCAGCAAGCTGATGCTCCTTCAAAAGTGACCAAAGCTCCTAATGGGAAGGATGATTACTTTAAAGAGCTACAGTTTGTAGATGATAAGGGACAAACCAAGACCGTAATGGCTTGGGTCCCTCTTGATAACTGACTGTGTACAACTTGTATGTGCAGGAGCAGACTGCGAACAATGATAATTGGTGGTATGTTGATAGTGGATGCTCTAGGCACATGACAGGAACCAGAAGTCTACTGACAGACTTCAGAGGTGGACTGAGACAAGGAGTGCACTTCGCTGGTGATAAAGGAGGAGTAATTACTGGGAAAGGAACAGTTTCAAATGGAACTTTGACTCTAGAGGATGTGAATTATGTTGAAGAACTAACGCACAACCTAGTGAGTGTTTCCCAAGTCTGTGATAAAGGTCATCATGTTCTCTTCACTGAGAAAGAGGCCTTGATCCTGAAGTCGGGTTTTATCATTTCCGAAAAATGGATACTGATGAAAGCTCCAAGGAAGAAGGACATTTATGCTATCAACATGAATGCTCCTATTACTTCAATGGTATCTACTTGTCTATTATCCAAGGCTTCAGAAACAGACTCTCTCCTATGGCATAGGAAAATGGCACACCTGAATTTTCGTAAAATGAACTACATAACAAAACATGAGTTAGTTTTGGGTGTACCACCGAAGAGCTTTGCATTTGAAGACAAGTGTATATCTTGCTTGAAAGGAAAACAGCATAAGAAACCACACAAGTCTAAAACTGTGAACTCTATTTCCTCGTCTTTTGAGTTGCTACATATGGATCTCTTTAGCCCAATAAGCAAGAGAAGCATAGGTGGCAAATGGTACAGTCTGGTTGTCACAGACGATTTCTCTAGATTCTCTTGGGTATTCTTTTTGGGATCTAAGGATGAAACTCCGGGCATTCTTATGGACTTTCTAGATCTAATAGAGAACATCTATAGAAAAAGAGTTAAGAGAATTCGTAGTGACAATGGAACTGAGTTCAAGAATTCTACATTGAATGTATATTGCTTAAGCAAAGGCATTCAACATCAATTCAGTGCACCATATGAACCTCAACAAAATGGTGTTGCTGAAAGGAAGAATAGAACTCTAATTGAAGCAGCAAGAACAATGCTTGCAGATTCAAGGCTTCCGGTCATATTTTGGGCAGAAGCAGTGAATACAGCATGTCATGTTCTCAATCGGGTTCTTACAGTTAAGAAGCAGAACAAGACATGTTATGAGCTTTTGAACAAAAAGAAACTGAACTTAAAAGGGTTTGAACCCTTTGGAGTTTCATGTACGTTGTTGAAGCCTAGTAACCAACCTAAATTTGGTGAGAAGGTTGACGAAGGATACTTCCTAGGTTACATGCCTAACTCACCAAACAAACGGGTGTTCAATAAAACTTCGGGACGTGTTGAAATAGTTTATAACATTGAAGTTACGAGCTATACACATGACTCGCATAAGGGATTGGATTAGCAATTTGATTATTCAGATCTTTTCAAGTCATTTAAAGTCCCTATCAGTGACTATGTCAGTAGCTCAGATATTCCTGAGCATTTATTGTCGGGAGATGAGGATCCCACTCCTTCTCCAACATCGAGTGCTCAAATGTCTGATGTGGTCCCCCCTATCGAGTCACTACAACCTCAAGAGTGTGAGGATCCTGAAATTGCTTCTCAAAGGATTGTGGATGATGTTCTCACTCCTCTGAGACAATTAAGGATATCAACTACTAATGATGGTATACCACCTTTGGAGGAAATTGGTACCAACTTACAGGATGATATTCCAGTTGAACCTGTTACTTCAACAAGAATTAATAGGATTCATCCAATTGATAATATCATCGGTGATCCAAATTCTCCTGTTCTGACTCGGAATCAATCTAAAGCTAGTACATCCACTCATTCAAGCTTGTATGCTGAAATGAACGAGACAGGGATTTCAAATTTATGTTTATATTCATGCTTTATCTCACAAAGTGAACCTAAGAATGTTCAGATAGCTTTGAAGGAAAATTCGTGGGTCGAGGCAATGCAGGAAGAACTGTCTCAGTTCACAAAATTGCAAGTTTGGGAGTTGGTTGACTTACCTGCTGGAGAATATCCAATTGGAACTAGATGGGTATTTAAGTGCAAGAAAGACGATCGAGGAACCGTGATTCGCAATAAAGCTCGTCTAGTTGTCCAAGGTTTCAATCAACAAGAGGGGATTAATTACAATGAAGTGTTTGCACCTGTGGCTAGGCTTGAAGCAATTAGATTATTCTTAGCATTTGCAGCCTCAAAGAAAATAAAAGTATTTCAGCTGGATGTTAAGAGTGCCTTCTTGTATGGCAAAGTCAAAGAAACGGTGTATGTTTCTCAGCCTCCGGGATTTACTGATCCAAAGTATCCAGATAGAGTATATCGTCTGGATAAGGCTCTATATGGATTACATCAAGCTCCGAGAGCGTGGTATGAAACACTGTCTACTTATCTTCTTGAGAATGGATTTACAAGAGGAAGAATTGACAGTACACTCTTTGTGAAATGGAAAAGGAGAGACTTTCTACTTGTTCAAGTATATGTTGACGATATCATCTTTGGGTCATCTGACGAAAAGATGTGTAGTGAATTTGAAAAAGTTATGAAGAACAAGTTTGAGATGTCAGCAATGGGTGAATTGACATTTTTCTTAGGATTGCAAGTCGATCAAAAGAAAGATGGATATTTCATTCATCAGACTAAGTATACTAATGAGCTTCTAGAACGATTTAAGATGGAAGAATCAAGAATTTTTCATACTCCTATTCCGGAAGCCCATGGTATTGGTCCAGATACGTCGAGTGATAGAGACATGGATCCTACTCTTTACAGGGCCATGATTAGATCACTAATGTATCTTACAGCATCAAGGCCTGATATAATGTTTGCAGTATGTGTCTGCGCAAGATATCAAGCTACTCCTAAAGAGTCTCACATGCAAGCTTTAAAAAGGATTCTTCGTTACCTCAAAGGGAAACCGAAGCTGGGACTTTGGTATCCAACTGATGGAGACTTAGATTTTGTGGCTTACACTGATTCTGATTACGGAGGATGCAATCAGAATAGAAAGTCTACTACCGGTGGATGTCAATTCCTAGGAGGTAGACTAGTCTCTTGGCAGTGCAAGAAGCAAACCTCAGTCGCCATTTCTACATGTGAAGCTGAGTATGTTGCAGCTGGCAGCTGTTGTTCTCAAGTTCTATGGATACAACAGCAACTGCTTGATTATGGGTTGAGTATAACAAATACTCCTATGATGATTGATAATGAATCAACGATCTCTATAACCAATAATCCAGTCAAGCACAGTAAAACTAAGCATATTGATATTCGACATCACTTCATTAGAGACTGTGCTGAGAAGAATTTGATAAAGTTAGCTAAGGTTCCATCTGTGGATAATTTAGCAGACTTATACACCAAAGCGTTCGACAGAGCTCGATTCGAGAAATTGGTGCAACTAAATGGAATGAGAAATCCAGAGGATTAGTCTTCCATAGAGTTATTTTGTAGTAATTAGTCGTTTATATTTATTAGTTGTTTATGTTTATTTAAAAAAAAAAAAAAAAAAGGAAAAGGGGGTAAGGCGTATGGCATTCATTTGCTTGTTACCTACGGGGAATCGCCTCCGATAAGGGTTAAGTCTTTATCAACATGGAAATGATAGTAAATTAGAGGAATCGGCTTAATAATTGTAGGAAAAAGTCTTAAGTTAGATGTGTTAGTAGATTCAAATTAGCTACATGAACTTTACATCTTTAAAACCAGGATTTTACTTATCTTTATTTTAGTATACACCTCTCTCCACACGTTATACTTTGCTTGAAAACTTAAAATCTAGACAGCTTCATTACATGATTTACTGGCAGGCAAATTCTGCTTTGATTTCTGAGCATATAATAAGCTATAAATCTTCTGTGTGTACTTAGTACAGACCTGACTCCTTTAGTTTTGCCAATGGTTTCAATCTTGTTTTGTCTATACTAAGGGATCTTATGTTGTACTAAGTACAGAACTAGAACCACTAGTATCCACAAAACGGGTTTGATGTTTGTCACATTTTAAAATTCACTCAAAGGTATGTTATATGCTTCGAAAAGAACATCATTTAGTGACCTCTACCTTGAAAGTGAAAGATACAGTGTTATGTGTTCTACTAAATTTCTCAGTATGTCTTACTTTGAATCACATTAGGTAATACACATACAAACAATAAAAGGTTTGCTTGGAAATCAGTGTAACCTTTGTTTATATGGATTATAATACCAGTAATCGTCTTGAACTGTCCGTGATATTTAAATCACTTCATTTTGATGTGAATGTTATATTCGGTGAAGATAGGTAACCAAGTTATACTTTTATAAATGTAAGTTGAAAAATGGATAAGTTGTGAGATTTTGTGTAACATATTGTGAATTTCATGAGGTATGAATACTAACAATCTTCTTAGAACTTTTACTCATCAATTGGTTCAGCTGTTTCCTTCTAATATGATCCCACTGTCAATAAATTCTTAACGCCCTCGATTAGGATTAATTTATTTTATTTTATTTTTCGTCTAGTGTTTCTGTAATACAAGGGTACTTAATACCAATGTTTATTATGAACCATTGTCGTTTTATTTTATTTCATTTTATGTATTAATTCGTATTTTTCTTACTCTTATTTAATTTTATTTTATTTTATGTTTTTATTGTTCGTTACAAGACAAGTAAAAAAATATATATTGTATTTTAGACTTGTATGCGCACGATATTCTCTTAAAGACAAGTGAAAAATACTCAAATTAATTTATGTGATTTTCTAAGAAAATAACAAGTGAAAATATTAATTATTTTAGACTTGTTTTAACTTTTGGACTTAAAAATGACGTTTTGTAATTAAAATGTATTTTTTGGACAAAAATTGCGAGTTGTGAATAGTGTTGCGAGTTGACTTTGGGTTGTGTTGCGAGTTGAACTCAACTCTGCGAGTTGAGTTCTGCGAGCCGAGTCAACAGGTATAAAGACCTGCGAGCCCGCTGAAACTCCCACACAGTTCTGCGAATCCAGATCTCTGTTGCGAACCCACTGTTGCGAACCGAGATCACTATTCCTTTTATTTTCGAAATTTTTGTTTTGAGGATCGGATTTTTCACTCCATCGATTTTATACACTTTATCATTGTGATCATTTTAAGGTATAAATCAAGCTAATCCACCGTGTAATTTGATCAAAAATGACATTTAAATAAAATGAGGTTTTTGGTTTTTAAAATTACAACAATCACTAAAATATAGCTCAAATATACAAGAAACCTTAGGGTTTATGTAAATCTGAGTATATTGAACAAGATTACATAACTTGATTGCTTTCAAACTCACCAAAATTTAAAATTTTTTATGAATTCACCCAACAGTTCATGCTGCGAGTTGAGATCCAGACTCAACTCGCAGCCCGCTCCTGCGAGTCCACTTTGAAGTTTGACCTGCGAGTTGACTTGCGAGTCCATTTTGCGAGTTGACTTGTTGACTACGAGTTGAACTTGCGAGTTGACTTGCGAGTCCACTTTGTGAGTTGACTTGCGAGTTGAACTTGCGAGCTGACTTGCGAGTTGACTTGTTGACTGCGAGTTGAACTTGCGAGTTGAATATTTGACTTGCGAGTTGACTCTTGCGAGTTGACTTATTCTGCGAGCTGAATTGTTTGAATTTTCAATTTTAACTTACGAATTCTCGATTAGTTTAACTAATTAAGCGTTTATAGGTTAAATAGTCTACGGTTAGACGTGTCTACTTTAATGTAAACACGTAAAACCGTATACTTTATAAGACTTATGACTTTCTGTAATAAGTAATATACCTGTCTAGTTCAACTTACTGATTCTATATATGTTTAACAACTGTAATTGATAATTAAGTTTCACGACTTAATAGTTCAATTATGAGTTGTAGATCATATAAGTTTATCATATTGGTTAAACTAATTGTCTAAAATTTGTGTAATTTGTGATATTACAGATATGGCTCGACTATTCGCTACTCATCACAACGTGGTTGTTGATCTAGATGTCAATGCATGAGGTGCATCCAGGGTCGCTCGGGTTCTTACATTTCTGAGTCGATCAAGGATACAGTATGCCATTACAGAGTCACCTGCTCTTTCACAAGATATACTTACCCAGTTCTGGGCTAATATTGTATATGACACATCTGTGAATCCTCCGGTCATCCAGACGCGGATTAATGATCGTTCGGTTATCTTCTCTGCCTCTGATCTGAGAAACATATTACAGTTGGGAACTGTAGAGCAAGAAGATGGACCAACTGAGTTTCCGTCTGACTTTATCGAGGGAGCTCTAGGACGAATGGGGTATGTTGGACCCAAGAGAGGCCGTCAGTTTTTGAAGGCGCTCGTATTCGGAGAATGGAGATTCTTACTCCATGTCTTGGTCACGATATTTGGCCCGAAGAAAGGCGGATATGATGAGCTAAGTTCCTCCTTACTTTCAGCTGCACTGTCACTGGTTTACAACAAACCATACAGTTTCTCAGACTATGTTTTTGGAGAAGTAGTTAGACAAATCTTGGGAGGTGTCAGGTCTCAATTCATGTTATATGCCAGATTCTGCATGCTGATCATTCGGGCTTCTATCCCTGATCTGCCGGTTTTTCAAGCAGATCTGAAGGTGGACACTATTGGGCTCAAGGCTTACAATGCTATGTTCATGCAAACCTCACGTAGGTTTGAGATGCAGCCTCAGCTGACTGAGCTGTTTGGATTCTTGGTTAATCCTGAGTATATTACGCCACCGAACAATGGTTGGATTGATGTTGATGTGGCTACAGTTGTGCCTGCACCACAAGAGCTGATAGAGGAGGTTCTGAATCAGGCAAATCAGCAAGAGCCACAAGTTAATGCTGAAGTTGCTGCTGAAGTAGTGCAACAAGTTTTGGCTGAAAATGATGATGCAAATGATCCTATCTTGCAGGATGTGGATCAATATATTGCTGAGCCACCACGAGTTGAAGAGGACACTGATCAGGTCTTTAAAGATATAGATCAATTTTTGGCTGCAGGTCCGACTACCTCTGGCCCACCTTTACCTACTGAGGCATCTGATGCTGTTGGGCCATCGGGCAGAGATGGAGAAGCTGCTTCTGCTTCTGAATCTGAGTCTGATGCCGATGACGATGATGATGAGACTGGACCACCAGGGTTTGTCTCCGGTATCCCTGAAGGGATGATTCGTCAAGGATCAAAATTGATTATGGATCCGGCATTGAAGTTAAAGAGGAAAGCCGTGGACCAAGATCCCGATTTTGTTTTGGTTGACGAAGAAGAAGAAGAAGAAGAAGAAGAAGAAGAAGAGGAGGTGCTTATTACTCGACCTCGCAAGCTGATCAGGCAAACAGCTTCAACCTCTGCAGCTCCTATACAATCAAGTTCTACGCCCTCAGAGGTTGAAATGATTGCTGCTTTGGTTCGCCCGTCTTCGCACCCAACCACCAAATCTAGCAGGGTTGCGGCGCGTCTATTAACCGATGTTGCTACCGAGATAGCGAAGAAAATGCAACCGCCCGCTCCCACGCCACCAACCACAACTACTGCTGCTCCATCCACCTCCTCTACGACTGATTCTGATCGTATTAATAGCTTAGAGTCCAGAGTTCGAGAGTTGGGAGAAACCGTCAAATTCTTGATTTCTCAAATGTTGTCTATGTCTGATAACATGACTAATCAGAATGATGCCTATTCACTGCTCATCAAGACAAATAACAATCTGATAGATGATGTAGCTGACAAGCAGAGGCAAATTGACACCTTTCTGAAGGACGTGCCATCTCAGGGGGAGATAAAGGCCTTCCAAGAGTCTTGTAAAAAAGATGAACTTGCAAAGAAAAAGAAGAATGATGAAGACGATGATCCCTCCGCTGAAAAGGAAAGTGAGCTGGCTGGTCCTTCAACGACTGGTCAGCAGACTACACTTCAGGGGGAGTCTGCTGGAGCTAGTGGAAGTAGTAGTAGAACTGTTGCTAGTGCTGATAAGGGTGGAGCTGAAGAAGGTGACACTTGTATTAATATAGACTGATTGTAATTATTAATACATTGAAACTTTGAATTATTTTGTAATATGTTGGTGCACGTTTGGTGACAACAGCTTTTAGTTTGTAATAGTTAGGTTTAGAAGTCATTTTGTTAATCGTTGTAATCGTTAGCTTAAGTTTTGTCTGTGTATTTTGTAGATTCGTACGAACTTAGAGTAGGTACGAACTTGTAGGTTCGTACGAACTTAGATGTTCGTACGAACTTGGTAGGTTCGTACGAACTTAGAAGCAGCTAAGTTCGTACGAACTTAGTTGCCTATAAATACACAAGTCCGAAAAAGTTGGTTTCAAGGAGTTTAGGAACTGGGTTTTTCCAGCTAGGTTCGAATACTCTGTGTAACTTCGAATGTAACCTCGTTTACATTCAATAAAAGGGATATTTATACTCGTTTGTTATCGTTTATGTTTATGTGAGGATTCCGCACTCATATAAGCAAGTTTACCCCGTAGATCCGAACCCAAAGGGACTCTCAAGTGGTATCAGAGCCTCTAAACATTCGTTTTTGGTTCGGGGTAAAGAAAAGATAAAGAAACGAGAGATTACAAGTGTTTTGGAAGATAAAAGTTGTACTTTCGGCTTCCTCGAGTGCTTGTGATTCATATTCTTTAAGTTTCAGTCGATTTCAACGGTTGAATCTTTCTAGATCTGAGTTTTTGCTCAGATTTGAGTTTGAACAGCAAGTTCGTACGTTTCAGAAAGTGTCGTACGAACTTACCCAGAATAGCTATTCGAACTTAGGATTATACGAACATACTAAGTTCGTACGAACCTACCATTCGAACTTAGATTTTGTTCGAACATACTAAGTTCGTACGAACTTGTAAGTTTGAAAAATTTCTAACTTCGCACGAAGTTAACCTTCCGTAAGTTCGATAAAAAAAAAAAAAAAAAAAAAAAAAACTCCGGAAAATTTTCTTTGACCGAAATTTGAATTTAGACTTACCATTGTTTAACTTTGGTTTGAGAAAATTTAAATTTTACTCGGAAAATATTCGCGAAATTTTGGAGGGAAATTTGTGTTTTGAGTGAACTTGACATTAGTTGACTCTCTACTACAAACTTACCTCAAATCCGTATATACTCTATTTTCGATGTCAAACGTGAACAAGCTGATAGAATTGAATCATTCTGCACCACCAAAGCTTTTAGCTGAAGATTACTTCGGGTGGAGAGATAGATTTGAATCTTATGTCAAATTCAATGACATCAATATGTGGATCTGCATAAGTGAAGGGTATGATTTACCTTCTTATGAATTCGAAGGGAAACGTGTGTTTCGTTCGTATTCAACGATGAAGGATGCAGACAAAAAGATGTATGATGCAGAGAACAAGGCGTTGTCTGCTATCATCAAGTGTCTTCCTGATGATATTAGGTATACCTTCAAACAACGTTACCACTTTTCTAGAGAGCTCTGGGTAGCTTTGGAGAAAAGATTTGACGGTGGTAAACAGATCAAAGAGAGTAGGGCTGACTCACATCAAGGGACGTCTTCTAATGACCAATACTCAGGGAATAGTACATATTCTAGAGCATTGGTTACTGAATCACGGGACAGTTCATATGATTGGAGTACACCTGTTAAAGGGCCTCAGGAATTCGTGACCACAATTGATGAGGCAGATCAACAGGATACTAGTGAGAAGAAGACTGAGAGAGAGTTACCTGCTTCAGAGACCAGGGTTGTAAGGATGGAGTCTACTGGTACTATGAGTACAAAAGACTTCATTGCATATATGGCCAACATGGATGCTGAGAAGCATAAGGTTATTCTAAACTTAGACTCTGTAGTTAATGCGTGTGTTTTATGTACTAACTTAGCAGAGCAGGCTGAGAAATTGATTGAATCATCTAATATGATGACGGCTCAGCGAAATGCTTTAAAAGAAGAAAACACAATTTTAAAACTTAGAAACTCTGAGTTAGTTAATAAAGCTAACTTTGATAAAGAGGATTTAAAAGTTTTAAAAGACAAAGTGAACGAGCAGAGTCAAATAATTGATTTAGCTCGTGAACGTGTTTTAGATTTAACTAAACAGTCTTCAGATAAAGAAAAAGAACTAGCAGACACTAAGGTTAGGATTGCAGATCTTATTAGAAAACTAGAACTAAGAAGATTTTCAATCGAAACTTTAGATAATCTATTAAACGTTCAGAAACAGCCCGGTGATTACAGGGGAATGGGTTACACTGAAACCCCTCCTCCATTTAATCATATTTATAATTCTACATCTGATGAAACTGAGCGGTCAACTGTTAATGACTCTTTCAATCAATCAGCAGTCCCTAGGTTAATACAATTTGTTAAGTCAGAGAAAGCTGAGTCAAGTACCAAAGATGAGTCAAGTTCTAAAATAGAGTCAGTAAAAACTGAGACTACACGAACAACAGTCTTTGAGATGTTAGACTTCACCGAGTCCACCAAGTCAGAGAGAGCTGAGTTAGGGACCAATGAGGGGTCAGAAGCTAAACTTGAGTTTGTTAGACCTAAAATAGAAGATGTTAATAATAGAAATGAAAAAGGTAAACAAACCGAATTGGAATACCAAGCGATTCTCAAGGCTCAAAAGAAAGCCTGGGAGAAGCGTTCGTGCTTCACATGTCATCAAAAAGGACATGTAGCAAGTGTGTGTCCATATAAGAAATCAAAAGTTTCGACAAATGATAGTCCAAGGAGCAGTTCTCCTGAAACAAGAAGCTCAAGTGAAAAATCATTTCGGTCGAAACCTTCAAAAAGTTTTAACAACCCCAACAAAAGTTTTCCTAACCAGGATAGTAGTAATGGAAATTTTCATTATAACTATAAATCTAGGGTTAGATATTCTTCAAACCAAAGGCCAATCAATCAAAGACTTTTCCAAAACTCTCCGGATAGAAGGGCTAGTGGTAGTTCCTCCCATTCCCCAACAAGTAAGAATTCCAAAGTATCCAAGTCACCTGAAAGGCGAGATGGATATCTGAAGGAATTTACATTTGTTGATGACAATGGTCGATCCAAGTCCGTGGTGGCTTGGGTCCCCCTGTGTAACTAATGATTTCTATCTAGTGTGCAGGAACACAAGCTTCAGAGGCTACAAGTTCAGTAGTAGACGTAGCGACTGAGGGGGAGATAAGATCAAAACTGGGATGATGATCTAGCTGATTTGTATGGTAAGGCTTTTGATAAATCAAGTTTTGAAATGTTAGTCCACATCGCTAAAATGACAAATCATGAGTAACATATCTCCTTTAAGAACTTTTATCTATCTTTATTTCTTAGGATTTTTAGTTAGTTTGGAAAAACTATAAAAATATGAGTGTCACTGTAATGACGCGAAGAAATGACGAAAACATTACCCATGCCTAGAACATTTTTATATGTGTGGCTTTTAGATGTAGTACATACACAGTAAAAAGTACTTTAAATATAAACGTAACTAATAGCTTCATCATACGATGTATTGGTAGGAATACGACATAATGGTTTTCAAGTACCCAATCAATATTAAATAATATGGTTATTCTATGCAATCTCTATTTTGATGTATGACATTAAGTCTTAATTCTTAGGTGATAGATTGTACCTGAATACATGTTTTTGGATAAATAAAAACCAATTCATCTAGGGGGTTCACTGACTGTCTCTTCTGCAACATCTTGAAACATGCTGACCTAGACTCAGTCAGTGTATCCTAAAAATAGAGCAACCTCGACCGCGAAACAAGAATACCGTTTTCAAGGTCTCTAGTCAAACTATGTCGCTTTGTTGTACGAAAGTACAGACCTGTCACCTCTGGCTTGATTTTAGATTTGTTAAGCTCTAACCCTAGTCTAGTCTCTTCACATGTACAAAAGTACATTGCTCTTAATATAAAGGACTTGACTTTAGAGATGAAATTTAATTTAAAAACATCCATTACATGAAATTCTCGACTTTCTTGATTCTTAGGGTATATCAAATGTGAGATACATAGTTAATCGTGAACAATAACTAAATGTGTACTTGAAAATTCTGAGTGTTGACTGCTTAAGTGGACAACAATACCAATAATCGTCGTGAACTATAAATTACATACATAATAACCAAGGAATACAATAATTCCTACTGTGTATAGTCTACATCATGGCTAATATGATCTTCGTAACAGTGACTCTCCCAAAAAGAATGTGCTTTTTAATATGAATAATTTCATAGTTGTTTGTTTATTTTTAGTTATTTTTTCTTTTTTTTTAATTTGTACAAATTTAAGTTCTTACTAAATGGGGAGATAATTACTTTTGATTGTTTAACTATGCGATTGGAGAAACAATTCGAATGAGATTATTTCAAAGCGTAGGTTATAACCAAACATTAAAGCTAGAAGATCAAAATTCGAGGAGGATATTGGGGGTTTGCGTATAAACAGACCGAAAGTGATGATGAAAGTGATGATGACGATGATATTCCACAGAGTTGGATGCATCTAGATCTAATACAACTTGGATCTCACTTAGGGTCTTGTTTTACTACGGACAAAGGCAAATATAAGTAAAATGAAGACGATGATTATCCATTGCAAGATGACGATGCTGATTCTGATAATGATACCTCGTTTTTCACTAGAAGGTCCAACAAGAAGACATCTAATGGGGTTATCATTAGTGAGCCGACTGCCTAATCCACAACCATCACCACCTACACATTACAACAACAATTCCAACCAAGCCTATTACAACTATTTCACCATAACTTAGGCGGAGATCCCTTGTTGAAGAGCACAACAGCTTAGGGGGAGAAGCCTGACAGGGGTGAAGACTGGTTGTTAAGAAGATGTGTTGAGACATACGATGATCTCAGTGACCAAACAATTTGAGCTGCCGAACTCTTCAACAGGAAGATTTGGTATGCTTGAACAGGTTAAGGGTGAGTCTGTCAAACTAACAGGGAGAGATACCATTGAACTGACAAGTTGAATAGTGATAAATCCGAGTTAGAGGATACCTACAGAAGTTTAGTTCAGAAATGAAGAAATATCTGAAGGTAAATTGTAGTGATAGACCAAGAGTAGTTAATATCTGAAAAAGATGAAATTCCTAAAGGTGACTCGGAAGCTACAAGAGTTGTTGAGAAGTGTATGACATGATTCGATGAAGATGTTAGAAGCTAGAGATAGTTAGAGACATGAAGATTGAAGATGTTAGAGAGTGTTGAAGACTTTGTGGAAAAGGTGTTCTATACAAGAAGACAAAAGAGCTAACAGAATCAAGATCGAAGACTACTCGGGTGACAACATCTCCGGTGGAGCCAGAGCTATTGTCAAGGGGGAGTCTGTTGGTGCATCGAAACTAGAGCTATTGTCAAGGGGGAGTCTGTTGGTGCATGTTTGGTGACAACAACTTCTAGTTTGTAATAGTTAGGTTTAGAAGTCATTTTGTTAATCGTTGTAATCGTTAGCTTAAGTTTTGTCTGTGTATTTTGTAGATTCGTACGAACTTGTAGGTTCGTACGAACTTAGAGTAGGTACGAACTTGTAGGTTCGTACGAACTTGGTAGGTTCGTACGAACTTGGTAGGTTCGTACGAACTTAGAAGCAGCTAAGTTCGTACGAACTTAGTTGCCTATAAATACACAAGTCCGAAAAAGTTGGTTTCAAGGAGTTTAGGAACTGGGTTTTTCCAGCTAGGTTCGAATACTCTGTGTAACTTCGAATGTAACCTCGTTTACATTCAATAAAAGGGATATTTATACTCGTTTGTTATCGTTTATGTTTATGTGAGGATTCCGCACTCATATAAGCAAGTTTACCCCATAGATCCGAACCCAAAGGGACTTTCATAATATAATTCTGAAATTAAGATGTTTAAACTTGAATGTTTAAAATGTTATAATTATGAATGTTTGTATATTATAAGCCTTTTGTAATTCTAGATTGACTATGATCGATAAAAGAGTTATAAGATCATATAATATATGATGTTCGCATATTATAAGACTTATTCAAATTTTAGATCGATTATCATAATCGATGAAAGATTTGAATAAGTGTATATGTAATATATTTTAAATACACAAAGGGATTAATAAGAAAAATCTTAGATTGATTCAGGGAAATCAATGAAAGAACTTATGATATTAATCTATTTGTGTATGTATTTCTATAGGCCATGAAATGTTGAACTTATCAGATTCTGAAGGCGACATGCCAGATGAATTAGATGAGGACATTGACTTTGACCTTGAAGAAGGAGAGTTTGTACCTCCTGAAGATTGGACTTTCATTGTTAATGATGGGGCAGACGAGTGTGTAGATCTTGACGCTGATGTTGTTGAACACATCGTAAGCCCATCTACAACTAAAGTGGTCATCCATGAAGAAGATGGAGAAAGGGTTGTTGATTTAGATGAAAACCTAGATGAATCAACCAGTTCTGAATCAGAAGATGATCTTCCAGAAAAACTCAGAAACAATCCCATGTTTAGACCTCTGAAAAGGAGAAAGCAAAAGGTTGGGATGTCTGAAGTAGATATAACTGGAAAGAAGGCTTCAAGGAAGGGGATCATTGGCTGGTATTTTGATTCTGACTTGAAACTTTTCGCTATCAAAAGGTTTGACGGAGTTCAATATTTTGATAAGAAGCTCAAAGTATTCAGTTCGCTTCCTCGATTTGAAATCCGAGACTTGGCACGCTTAGAACTGATAAATCCCAGTAATGATCCCTACGCAACTTATGTTGAGAAAATCATTCGGACTGAGGGTAGATCAATGAAGTTTGAGAAGATTAAGCCAAGAGTCGGAAAGACGATCAAATTAAAGGAACGCAGTCAGAGAACTGGCCGAAGATTAAGGAAGAAAACTTATCCAGCTGTCAAGTGCATGCAGCAGATACCACTAAAACCTATGCCACAGAATATTCTGGGAAATCTTCTGAATTGGCACGTGGATTCAGAGACCGGTGAAGCTGTCATGGTTGAAGCTGATGATGAAGTTGAAGAAGGAGAAAGAGTAATTCTGACAGTCTATGACCATCGACACCTGATGAATCTGTCGAAGAAGGACCTGTTGAAGTTAAATGAAAATAGGATCCTGACGACTGAAGCATGGGGTGATCTTGCAAGAGATTATCAATTAATGGTGAAGACTTGTATTAGAATGAAGATTCATATGGGCAGTAGTATTTACAAGTAAAGACCAAAGACAACGTTGAAGATAACGACGCTAGAGCTATTGTCAAGGGGGAGTCTGTTGGGACATGTTAGTGTGACAACAGATCTAGCTTGTAATAGGACTGGTGTATTTATTGTCAAACTTGTAAAATTGGTTTAGACTCGTAAATATATGATATTAACTTGCTATTATTATTTGTTAAATGTTATTAGACAATTAACGATTTCAAGTTAAAGTCAGAATCTAGAAATGAGAAGTCAACTCGCAGGTCAAATATCCTGCGAGATGAGATCTCAATTCGCAGCTCAAACTGGACTCGCAGCTTTCCTCTGCGAGTTGAGTTTTGGGCTCGCAGCTTTCTCGGTTCGCAGGACCTACTTGCAAGCTGAGATGTGGGCTCGCAGTCCATCTGGACTCGCAGGCCCATGGGCTGCGAGTTGAGTCAACTCGCAAAGCCCATGGCCTGCGTGTTGAACCAGATATAAATATTTTAATGCTGCTCATTATTAAAGTTGTCTGAAAATCCGTGCCATTAACATACACACCAAATATTTAATTATTCTCCTTGAAATTCGTGCTGACATAAAGGCTATCATTGAATAGGCTCGGTTTTGATTGTTTAACACTAGTTAATATCAAAATGAAGCTTGTGAATTGATAGATTAGTTATATAAGCCATAAACCTAAAGTATTGAGGGATTCCGCACCTCAATACCTTAAAGATAATCCGTTATCGAACCAAGATCTAGCGACCTTACACATATGGATCTCTTTGGCCCCATAAGCAAGACAGGCATATGTGGCAAATGGTATTGTTTAGTTGTCACAGATGACTACTCTAGATTCTCGTAGGTATTCTTTTCGGGATCTAAGGATGAAACTCCAGGAATTCTTATGGAGTTCTTAGATAATCCTAGAAAATGTCTACAAAACGAGAGTAAAGAGTAGTCGTAGTGACAATGGGACTGAGTTCAAGAATTCTACGTTGAATGTATATTGCTTAAGCAAAGGTATTCAACATCAATTCAGTGCACCTTATGAACCACAACAAAATGGTGTTGCTGAAAGGAAGAATAGAACTCTGATTGAGTCAGCAAGGACAATGCTTGCAGATTCAAAGCTTCCGGTCATCTTTTGGGCAGAAGCAGTGAATACTACATGTCATGTTCTAAATAGGGTTCTTACGGTTAAAAAGCAGAACAAGACTTGTTATGAGCTTTTAAACAATAAGAAACCTAACTTAAAGGGGTTTGAACCCTTTGGAGTGTCCTACACCTTGTTGAAGACTAGCAATCAACCGAAATTTGGTGAGAAGGCTGACGAAGGATATTTCCTAGGTTATGTGCCTAACTCACCAAACAAACGTGTCTTCAATAAAGCCACGGGACGTGTGGAAATAGTTTATATTATTGAAGTTACAAGCTACACACATGACTCACATAAGGGATTAGATTGGCAATTTGACTATTCAGATCTCTTTAAGTCATTTAAGGTCCCAATGTGTGATTACATAGTTGATCCTGTACTCTCTGAGCATTTATTGTCTGGTGATAGGGATATTGGCCCTAGTTCAACATCGAATGCTTCTTTAAACAAGACTACTGTGGATCCTAGTCAAGCATCAACTAGTGCCACACAACCACCTTCGGTAGATAACACTCAAGAGACTGACAGGTCGTCAAAAGTTACAGAAAGAATAACTTCTGATGAGATGTTAAGTTCTGATGAGGATATGCCACCCTTGGAAGAAATTGGCACAAATTTAAATGATGAATTACCGCTTGAACCGATTACAACAACGAGAATTCACAAAGATCATCCAACTGAGAATATCATTGGTGATCCAAATGCATCGGTTCAAACTAGAGCTAGTACATCTGAGTACTCAAGCTTATATGTTGCAATTATGGAGACTGGGATTATCAATCAATGTTCCTACTTGTGCTTTATCTCACAAATTGAACCTAAGAATGTCCAAATGGCTTTGAAGGACAGTTCGTGGGTAGAAGCAATGCAGGAAGAGTTGTCTCAGTTCTCAAAATTGCAAGTTTGGGAGTTGGTTGACTTACCAGTTGGTGAATATCCAATTGGAACTAGATGGGTGTTTAAGTGCAAGAAAGACAATCAACAAGAGGGAATTGACTACAATGAAGTGTTTGCACCTGTGCTAGGCTTGAAGCAATTAGGTTATTCTTAGCATTTGCAGCTTCAAAGAAAATGAAAGTTTTTCAGCTGGATGTTAAGAGTGCCTTCTTGTATGGCAAAGTCAAGGAAACTGTGTATGTCTCTCAGCCACCGGGGTTCACTAATCCATAGTATCCAGATAGAGTATATCGTCTTGATAAGGCTCTGTATGGATTACATCAAGCCCCTCTCGCATGGTATGAGACACTATCAACATATCTTCTCGAGAATGGTTTTACAAGAGGAAGAATAGATAGT
Organism: Logfia minima; assembly: GCA_963921325.1. NCBI lineage: Eukaryota > Viridiplantae > Streptophyta > Magnoliopsida > Asterales > Asteraceae > Logfia > Logfia minima. The sequence continues at coordinate 31,646,016 of OY992764.1, forward strand.
ACACTTTTTGTCAAATGGAAAAAGAAAGACTTTCTACTTGTTCAAGTATATGTTAATGATATCATCTTTGGGTCATCTGACGAAAAGATGTGTAATGAATTTGAACAAGTCATGAAGAACAAGTTTGAGATGTCCGCTATGGGAGAATTGACATTTTTCTTAGGATTGCAAGTTGATCAAAAGAAAGATGGGTATTTCATTTATCAAACTAAGTATACAAATGAGCTACTAGAACGATTCAAGATGGATGAAGCTAGAATTTATCACACTCCTATTCCAGAAGCTCATGGACTTAGTCCTGATACATCGAGTGATAGAGACGTGGATCCTACTCTTTATAGGGCCATGATTGGATCACTAATGTATCTTACTGCATAGAGGCCTGATATAATGTTTGCAGTATGTGTCTGCGCAAGATATCAAGCTAATCCTAAAGAGTCTCATATGCAAGCTGTTAAACGAATTCTTCGTTACCTCAAAGGGAAGCCGAAGCTGGGACTTTGGTATCCAATTGATGGAGATTTAGATTTCATTGCTTACACGGACTCTGATTATGGAGGATGCAATATGAATAGAAAGTCTACAACTGGTGGATGTCAATTCTTAGGCGGAAGACTTGTGTCTTGGCAGTGCAAGAAACAAACCTCAGTAGCCATTTCTACATGTGAAGCTGAGTATGTTGCAGCTGGCAGCTGTTGTTCACAAGTATTGTGGATACAGCAACTGCGAGATTATGGGTTAAATTTGACCAATACTCCGATGATGATTGATAACGAATCCACCATGTCAATTACCAACAATCCTGTAAAGCACAGCAAGACGAAGCACACTGACATTCGTCATCATTTCATCAGAGATTGTGCTGAGAAAAAGCTGATACAGTTAGTCAAAGTTCCCTCAACTGATAACTTGGCAGACTTGTATACTAAACCTTTCAACAGAGCGCGTTTTGAGACATTGATTCAACTTAACGGAATGAGGAATCCAGATTAACTTGTCTTCCAAAGGAGTATGTAATAGTTAGTAGTTGCTTTTATTTTTTCTGCGTTATTTTTTTAAAAAAAAAAAAAAAAAGGGGTAGGTAGTTTCTTTTCTGTTAGAAAACGTTAAAGTTTTATCTGCTGGGAAATGATAGTACATTAGGAGAATACGCTTAATAATAATAACTATAAGTCTTAAGTTAGATATGCTAGTAGATTCCAATAAGTTACCTTAACGTTACATCTTTAAAACCAGGCCTTTACTTATATTTATTTTATTATACACCTGTCTCCACATACTATAATCTGCTTCGAATAAATGAACTCTAGACTGCTTCATTATATGATGTACTGATAGGCACATTCCGGTATGGTTTCTGAGCATATAATAAGTAATAATGCTTCTGTGTGTTATCTAGTGTGATCTGATATATGATGTATGACATAAGTCTTAATTGTTGAATGATAGTATAGCCATACACTATTGTCAAAAATCTGTTCATATCTGTTAAGACAAATAGTAAAAATTATGGCTTTTAGCAAAATTACTGGTGACTCTGTTGTACTAAGTACAGACCTGACACTTTTAGTTTTGCCAAAGGTCTCAAACTTATTTTTATTATACTGAGGGATCTTCTGTTGTACTAAGTACAGACCTAGAACCACTAGTATCTTCAAAATAGGTTGGATGTTTGTCAAAACTTTAAAAATTAACTCAAGGGTATGTTATATGCTTCGAAAAGAACATCATTTAGTAACCTCTACCTTGAATTTGAAAGATACAGTGTTATGTGTTCTACTTGATTTCTCAGTATGGCGTATTTTGGATCACATTAGGTAATATACATACCAATAATAAAGGTTTGCTTGGAAATCAGTGTAGACTGTGTTTATGTGGATCATAATATCAGTAATCGTCTTGAACTGTCTATGAAAATTGAACGTTCACTTTGTTGAGTCATACGTTCTCAATTAATTTACAATATGTTATATGATGTGGATAAAGGTATACAAGTTATAATTTCATAAATATAAGTTGAGAAAGGATAAAGTTGTGATTTTTCTGTAGATTATTGTGAATTTCATGAGGTATGTATACTAACAATCTTCTTAGACTTGTGAATAAATGATAAGGCACAGCGTATTCTCTCTAATATGATCCCTAAGCAGATAAATCCTTAACGCCAAAAATATGTATAGTTTATAAATCCTTAACGCCAAAAATATGTATAGTTTATTTTATCTGTTTCATTAATAAAATGGTAGTTGATACCCGTGTTTTCGTTTGATTACTCATTTGTCGTATTTATATTATCGAAATACGAGTGAATCTTACGAACGTATTTCATCATTTAATTGCATACCAATGAGTTTCAATTACTTATTTAAATGTTGAGTTTGTTACCGCCGCTCCTGCGAACTCAAATCCAATCTCAGTTCGCAGCCCTTACCTTCGAAATGAATATTAACACGCTCCTGTGAACAGCACGCTCCTGCGAATTGACCTGCGAAGCGAGTCCATATGTTGACTTTGGTTGACTTCTTGCGAAGCGAACCCACACTTGTTGACAATCTCGACTTGCGAAGCGAACTCAAACATATGGACCTTGTTGACTTGCGAAGCGAACTGAGTTTTGTCTTCTACGAAGCGAACCCAAGTTATTAACTTTGGTTGACTTCTGCGAAGCGAACTGACTTTTAATTTGTTTAACCTGCGATGCGAACTAAAAGTTGACTTTCATTGACTTGCAAAGTGAACTGAATTGTTGACTTTGCTTGCCTGACTTGTTGACTTTTGTTTGACTTGTTTACTTTTAACATGTTAGACTTCTTTTCGACTTGCGATCTTTATGTTTACAAATACATTATGAGTCTGGCCTTGTTAATTATTAGCTATACGTTTAACTTACGAACTTCTGTTTATAAGTGAAACACGTATTATCTATATGATATACATATTCTGTTCTCTCATATCGAAAGACTTCCGACTCATGTGTAGTCATGCGGCGTGTTCCGGTCTCTATCAGCGATATGATTTTTCAGAATATCTGTTATGACGTACGAACTATATATAATTTAGAGAATATAATTGAAAATTAAGTCTTGTCTTCTTAAAATTAATTAATGTTCGATAAGTTCTACTCTGTACTGAGCTAATTACCATTTGTATAATTCTTCTGATTACAGATATGGCTGCTGAGCGCTTTACTGAGATCCTTACGTATTTGGCATGTTCGAGAATTCGATATGCCATTACGGAATCGCCACCATTGTCCCGATCCTTACTGATCAGTTTTGGGCAAATATTGAGTATGATGCTGCTGCAAACCCTCTTGTCATTCGTACTAGGGTTAATCAACATCCGGTTGTCTTCTCTGCTGACGATCTGAGACAGATTCTACATCTGGGTACAATCGAGCAAGAAGCTGGTCCATCAGTGTACTCTTCGGATTTCATTGAGGGTGCACTCGGTCGTACGGGATACTCTGGACCTAAGCGCGGACGCCAATTTGTTAAGGCCTTTGTTCTTGGCCAATGGAGGTTCCTGTTTCATATTTTGGTTACTATCTTTGGGAACAAGAAGGGCGGATATGATGAGTTGAGCCCTGAGCTTTTATCTGGCTTACTGTCCCTGGTTTATAACAAACCATACAATTTCTCTTCCTATATTTTTGGATCAATCATTGCTCAGGTGACTGGTGCGTTTAGATCTAAGTTTATGATCTATCCCCATTTTTGCATGCTGATTATCCATCACCGCATCCCTGGTTTATTGAATATTCAGCCAGATTTGCATGTTGATCGCATTGGACTTCGAGGATACAATGCCTGTTTTCTACATTCCTCTCGCCGTCCTGATCAGGTCAAGCCGGAAGCTTGTGATCTTTTTGGGCATCTTCTTGATGCCACCTATATTGCTCCACCAGAAAACGGTTGGTTGGATGTCGGTGCTCAACCTCTAGATCCGCCACAACCTCATGCACTAGTTCAAGCTCCGGAAGTAGTTGTGGCCCCACATCCTGAGCCACAAGAGCTTATTGAAGATGTGCTACATCTGGATGCTAATCCTGCTATTGCTGCTCAAGTGCTACATGAAGTACTTGTTCAGAATGATGATGCCACCGACCCACTCTAACATGAGGTGGAAAATTTTCAGGCTTCTGAAGCTGTCAACCACGAGGTTGCTCGACCTGAGGGTGAATGGGATCAAGGGACTTTAGATGTTGGGCCTTCTGGTGCCTTCAGCAAGGATGGAGCCACTGCATCTGATTCTGATGATGACGAAACTGATGATGATATTTCTCCTCCTTCTTCTTCGGGTATTCCGGCTGGCATGATTCGAAAGGGTTCAAAGCTAATCATGGATCCTGCTTTGAAGGGAAAGCGTAAAGCTGATGATCAAGATCCTGATTATTGCTTGCTTGATGAAGAATCTGAGGATGAAGATGTTACACCACTCCAAACTCAACGCCGCAAGCGAATCCGCTCTTCCACTGCTCAACTGACTATTGGCGAGTTATCTCGTCCAGTTGTTCGAGATATACCACCACCGCCCGCACACCCTACTTTGCCACGTTCTACTGTGCCAGAGTCTACTGCATCTGTGCCTGTTATTCTTCCGACTACTAAAGCTAGTCATCTTACAGATCGCTTACTTTTGGCAGATGTCGCTGCTCAGATTGAACAACATCTTCCTCGATCTGACCCTGCACCTCCTCCACCGCCTACTGTTCATGTTCGAGCTTCTGAGAGGATTTCTAATCTTGAACTTCGGGTTCAGACCTTGGAAAATCATAATACTATCCTTGCTACACAGTTAGCCACTCAAACCGAAGCAAAAACTCATCTATTGCGGTCTCACATGCTTTTGCTCCGCGAATCTAAAGATCAGCAGCGACAACTTGATCGTTTAGAACGCCTTGTCGCCAGTTTGTTGAAAGGGCAGCCGTATCAGGGGGAGATATTGCTATATTATGAGGCTCGTCAAGAAGATAAACTGATAAAAAAGGGACGACATGATTCATGCAAAGATGATGAGTTACTGAAGAAAAGGCGTGATGATTCAGATAAAGATCCCGATGCACAGAAAGATAGAGCCGACTGGTCCTTCAACGACTAGTGAGCTTCCTATAATTCAGGGGGAGTCTGAAGGTGCAAGTGGAAGTGGTGCTGGTATTAAAGATGGTGGTGCCGATGAAGGTGAAGCTTGTATTATTTTAGACTGATTGTAATATTTAAAACATTGTAACTTAACTTAGAATTATTTTGTAATATATTCGACTTGAGATTTTATGTAACAAGTTAAATATGTTTTAAATAAGTTTTAAGTGATATTCAATTAAGGTTGTGATCGAAAGTCTACTGACTTACAGATAGTCGTGTGGCGTGCCCCGATTTAATATCGGCGGTCAAACTTTTACTATAATCCTGGCATTTTAGACTTGAGAATCTTAAGATTGATAAGTTAATTATGTAATGGGAATTATGATATTAATTAATTGTAAGCTTGAATGTTTGGTGATCATTATTGTTCACCATACATTAATGTTTAAATTTAATTAATGTTCTGATATTATAAGACTTTTGGAATCTAGATTGATTGTAATTCTACCTTATGATCAATGAAAGATTAATATAATGACTTTTTGTTGACTTTTTCTTTGATAAATTCTTGATGTTTCAATCTGATTTTCCTTCAAATCTTTAATCACTCAAGCTCTAATACCAATTGTTAGTCCAAATTCAAGCAAATGTATGATGAATGTCGAGAGAGAATTTGGTTGAATGAATATTTTCAAAAGTGTTACAAATAATTAAGCTTAGCCACCTATTTATACTATAGGTGCTAAACACATGATTAAGCCTTAAGCAATGTTTACAATCTTTATTTTTAATATCTAACAATAGCTATACCCGTAGTTAGTCCCATGTGTACGGGAAGTAGAACCATTCTCATAATGACTATGATTTCGTGAAGTAGAACCATTTTCATAATGACTATGGTTTCTACTAGGGGTCATAAACCTCGACGGTATTTGATCTTTAATAGAATGGTTAGGTGGAGAGACACTGTGAGAAGCATCTCTTTTAAGAGTATTTACAGGTTTACTACCTAATCCCGGTTTGATACCTAACCTGTCTATATGTTGAGACATGTTTTGTGACAACAGATATAGCTTGTAATAGGACTCTCTAGCTTGTAATAGGACTTGTATTAGTTGTAATCAAGTTTGTACATTGGTTTTGAATTGTAAATGAAAAATATTGGTTGGTAAACATTTTAGAGTAAAATATACAAATGCTGAAAAAATGTTGACCACAGTTGACATCGAACCGAGTCAGTTCGCAGGTCAATTATGGACTGCGAACCGAGTCAGTTCGCTGGGCCAAAGTGGGCTGCGAACTGAGTCAGTCCGCAGAAGCCTATGACCCGCGAACTGAGACGGTTATTTATACAAATTAGGGTTTAAACCTGAAAAAGGGGCTTCCAATTATTGATATACGAAATTATTATTGTTCCAGAGACTTTTCCAGTAATCTAAAGGCTAGGTATTGATCGATCAACACTCTTGATAATCAATACAAAGTGTATTAGTATTCCGATTCACCAATTAATTTTGAATCAAATCGTTATAGATCCTATAACTTAGTATTGAGGGATTCCGCACCTTAATACCTAAAGATAACCTCATTATCGATCCTATACATACGGATTTATAATATACTCAAACTAGAGATATTCGGTGTCTTATCGTTATTCACGAGCTTATGTGGTGCTTCCAACTTCTTATTAGGACAACAGGAAGACACGTATCCTCGCTAGTGACACTTGAAGCAAGACTGTTAAGTCATGATTACTCCTATGATGATTTCATGATGACAATAACTATATAAGTATGGTGAGATTGCTTTTTAAGGAAATGAAATTCGCTTGAATAAGCCAAGTCTTTTGTATGCTGGCTGCAAAGGAGTTACAGTTATTTAGTTCACCCAGCAGACAGAACTGCCAGTTCACCCAGCAGACAGAAATCTTTTAAGAGCAACCAGCTCTGAAATATTCAAAGTCTTATATCACATACATGTTTCAGTATCCTTCAATTAAGCTGTGGAGACTTTCTTTGTTTGTCAAGATCAAGTTTGAACATTGGAATGAAGACCCAGCATAGGGTTCATTATCCCAGTTCACCCAGCACTGAAACTGAAGAACACTTGAGTTATAACAGATTCAAGTGATCATGCTTTTAACCCTTAGGGAATGTTTGTGCATAACAAAATGGCATCTTCTGAGGTTGTACTCAATTGGCTGACCAAGTTTCAAGCATCACACAAGCTCTACTATAAATATCAGACTTGGGTTACAAAGCCCAAGTGTGAGCGAGTGAATCAGCAAGAATTCTTAGTGAATCAATAATAGTTCATAGAGCATTTGTGTTAGCAGAATTGTATTGCTTGTAATCAGCTTTGAGTCTGTTCTCAGCTAATCTTAGTGATAGGATTCTGTATTCAATTAAGTTAGAGATTCCGCATCTAACTTGTAATTCTTTGATTTATCAAAATAAAAGAATTATTTGAAAAACCTCTATATGTTCCTATTATACAACTAAGTCTGATTCACAATTTCAATTAAGAAAACGAAAATGTTGTATTCACCCCCCCCCCTCTCTACAACATTGTTGTTAACCTTTGGGACCAACAACTGGATATTAAGGAGAACTGGAAGCAAGGCTTTACACGACAAGAATATTAAGGAGAACTGGAAGCACCCTGAGCAATCCAGTGCTGCCCTTGTTGCTGTTGAACCAAAAAGAAAGAGTTCATAAGCCATGGTTGTTTACAAACCAAAAGTCAACAAAGAAGAAGCAGAAGTCAGTACAGATGAACAAAGTGAAGAAGAAGACTACTCAGATGACAGTTGTGATGAAGATGATGTAGAAAGCTTTGCAAATGGAATGGCTTTGCTGGCTCAAAAGTTCAGAAAATTCAATAGGAAAAAAGGCAAATCTGGTTTCAGATTCAGTAAGAAAGCCAGCCAAGGGAACTCTGGCAAAACTAGAATGTTTGCTAAAGCTGAGTGTTTCAATTGTGAAAAGATTGGACACTTTGCAGCTGACTGTGAGTTCAAGAAACCATTCACTCAAGCTGACACCTACTACAAGGCAGCTGAAAGTCCCTTTGAACGGATCCAAACGGGATTGCAACGTGTATTAGTTTGCGGAAAGGTATAATACACAACAAACAACAATAAAACAAGTGAAATGCAAGTGTTTTAGTGTATAAGTTCGTAGGTATTCGAAGATAGCACTGTATGTTCGAATATAACTGATTTCCAAAAGCTTTAACATGAAATATTACAACTTAGTTTTTATACCCAGTAAGTTCGTACGAACTTACTGGTCCTAGGTTCGTACGAACTTACTGGTCCTAGGTTCGTACGAACTTACATGTTCGTACGAACTTCCTAGGTTCGTACGAACATATAGGTTCGTACGAACATACAAACTTAATACTAAAAAGGCTAAGTTAATAAACAAATTACATTATTAACTACAAAACTAATAACAAAACTAACTATTACAAAATAAGAGTTGTTGTCACCAAACGTGCACCAACAGACTCCCCCTTGACAATAGCTCGGTCAGTCTTCAGTCTTCTGGCTCTGTGGAATCTTGATTCTTGATCAACTCTGTCGACTCTCAGCCCATAAGCCTTTTTCCACACACACCTTCACGACCCTCTGATACTTCTTACCTTCATGCCTCCAATCGTCTCTATAAAAGATCTTGGTTTCATGAAGCTTTATCAGATCGTCCTTTGATAAGTTTACCAGATGTAAACTATCATAAACTCTTAGCAGCACATTTTCCTCAGCATCTTCCATCACAGCTTCAGCCGTCTTGCTGTCAACATACCACCACTTAAGATTTGCAAGAATGTTTTGTGGCATTTTCTTCAAAGGAACTCTTTTCAAGCACTTGACCGGTCTATAGACCATCTTCATCCATGGCTTGTTAGTGAAAGGGTCAATCCTGGTCAGATCTGGAACTCTTTTACCCGGTTTTGGCTTTAGACTTTCAAACTTATTGGATCTTCCTTCACGTTTTAAGATTCTTTCCAAAGTACTAGCGTAAGGATCATTGTCAATATTTACTAAGTCTAACCAGGCAAGCTCCTTCAATTCAATCTTCGGCAGCGAGCTAAAGGTCTTCAGTTTATTTTTCAAGTACTGAATCCCATCATATCTTTTTAATATGAACAGTTTAAGATCACTGTCATAAAACCAACTTATGATTCCACGCTTTAACCCGCCCGATCCTCTGACCCTGATATCACCTTTATATTTAATCTCTGGTTCCTTTTCAACCTTTTTAAACCATAACCTCTTTAACTCTTCTCGAGTTGGTTCAACTTCTTCTGAATCTGAATCAACTTCAGGAGTTAAGTCATGCTCCAAGTTGATTACTTTCTCGCCAGCTTCACTCTCCACCACAACTTCAGTAACAGGTTGTGTATCTATCACGAATTCGTCCACATCTGCATCAGCATCAGGTAGGACCTCTTCATCTGATTTCCAATCAGCAACCTCTTTACTGAGGATCTCTCCTTCTTCTAATTCTGACCAATCACTATCCGGGTCATCTAAACCAAGCAATGCCTCGATAGTATCAGTCTCAGCAACAGGGGACTCTTGTGTTTTACTACCAGCCTTCTCAGCTTCATTTTCATTCTTCTTTGTACCCCATTCTGAGATCTTGCTGCCACCACCTTCTACCGCTGCACCAACACCAGACCCTGATTCTGTTCCCCAACCACCTTTCTGATTTGTTTTTTCTTCGATTTTCTTGCTCCAGTCTGTCCCTTCTGCTTGTGCCTCACTGGACTCTTTGTTCCATCCTCCAGATGGTTCAGTCTCTTCTTGAGGCTTTGAAGCACCTTGTCCAGATCCGCTCACACCAGAACCTTGACCAGACTCCCCCTGAGCTATAACTGCACCTTGCACTCTAGATGAAGAGCCAGGCAGCTCACCTCCTTTGGGTGCACTTGGATCATCGTCACGGTCATTATCAGCTTTGAGTCTTAGCTCATCTTCCTTGCATCCTGGTGTCTTATCCCCCCTGAGCGACTGGCGCTTCATTTGGAAGACAGTGACCTCATTGAGCCGTACTTGATCTTCTACCTTTTCAAGTTGCTTTACTAAGCGCTCATTAATAGCCGTCAGATTTGTGACGCGAACTTCCTGGCTTGTAACCACAGCAGTCAAGGCAGTCACCATATCCATCAAGCTAGTGATCCGGCCCTCAAGATAGGTAAACTTATCCGTATCTGAGAGAAGAGCAGCCGGGTTGGGAATAGATCGGGTGGGTTGAGTAGTAGGTGGAGCAGTAGAAGGTGTGGGTGGTGTGGTTGTAGATGCAACTGGTGGTTGTTGTACTGTTGATGGAGCAACGGGTGGTGGTGTAGGTGTGATAATCGTAGGAGCAGAACCACCCGCTCCAATAACCACACTAGTTGGACGCTGGCGCTTGCGTGCCTGCAACCGGAACTGTTCCGGTTCTGATTCATCATCGGAGTCCTCAGGAACATATTCATCATCAAACTGAACCTTTCGCTTGCCCTTTTCCTTCTCACGGGCGGCCTTAGGGTCAATCAACACCCCCTTGGACCCATGAAACCCAATCATAGGGCGGTCCTCGTCATCATCATCATCATTACCATCATCATCATCATCACCATCATCATCTGCATCAGATTCTGTAGCCTCAGTATCAAGAGTTGCATCCTTATCAGCTTCGGCAGCAGGTGGAGACCATGTGTCTCGGGCTACAGAATAGTCATCAATATCCTTGAAGATATCATCAAAAGTGGGCTCAGAACTGGGCCCTGCTTCGCCCTGAAGAACTTCCCTAACCAACTCAGCAGCAACATCAGCGTCAACACGCTCTCCCTCAGCAGGGTGCTCTATCTGGTGCAGGAGTTCTTCAACAATCTCCTGTTGTGGCTCATCAGCAGCCACCTCAGCTCGAGCTGGTGCCGGGTCTGGTTCTTGAGCTTGAACCTCAACAGCTGCCTGGGGCACAGGCACATCCAACCAGCCATCATCTGGTGGAGCCTGATAGTTTGCATCAATAATTGCCCCAAACAAAGGCACATCTTGTGGCCTATCAGCAACTGCACGTCTCTTGTTGTGGCTGAGACAGTGCCCAAAGATCTTCTTGTCGACCGGCATCAAATGAACCACCGGGTCGATAGCTGGAAGATTGGGAATTAGAGCATTGAGCAGCATCATGACAAAACGAGGATAGAGAATAAAGTGCTCCTTCACACTCCCCTTTATTTGCTGAACCATCTCATCAAAGAAGTACTGACTGAAACAGTAGGGCTTGTTGTAAACAAGTGAAATCATCCCAGACTGTAGCTTATGGTTCATTGTATCGAACCCTGCCTTCTTTGGTCCAAAAGAAACCAGTAGAATATGCATCAGATAGCGCCACTGGCCGTATACGAGACTCTTGGTGTATTGGGTGTGGACAACATCTCCCACATAGCCCATGCGTTGAAACGCGCCAGCACGCATATCAAGAGAGAAAGAAGTTGGGCCATTTTCCTGTTCTTCAGTTCCCAGATGCAGAACCTGCCTCAGAAGGTCGGCAGAAAACTCTATATTGACCCCGTTGACAGTAGCCCTTATGACCGGAGGCTGAGGCTCACAATCATGAATTGCCGTAGCCCAAAATTGGCTAAGGTATGGAAAATATAGCGTTGGCGAGTGAGTAAGAGCATAGAACACCCGTGAGCGCATGAGAAACTCCAGCATGCCTCGAAACGGTGCGGTCGCCGGGTTGGCAAGATCAAAAGAAACTGCTACATTGTGCTTGTTGTGAAACTCACGCACAAGATCAGCCATTTCTGCAAAACAAACACAAACACGCCAAAAGTAAAGAATAATAACGTTAGTCATAAGACATAATTAATTTAGAACCCTGCAAACAAGATTCTACGATTAAAACAAGTCTTAAGAAAAATTTCAAAGTGCAAACCATAGTAGGTTCGTACGAACTTATAAGTTCGTACGAACTTACTGCCTTGTAGGTTCGTACGAACTTACTGTTTGACCAAGTCAAACTTAAGTTCGTACGAACTTACATTGGCTAGGTTCGTACGAACCTATAGGTTCGTACGAACTTAGTAAGTTCGAACAGATGAACTGATAAACTAAGTTCAAAAAATTTTCGCTCAAAAATGCAATCTGATCATGGAAAAAGTGGCGCCTAGGTTCGTTTCAGCATAAGGAACCATAACACACCAATTTTAATCACTTAAAGTGACACAATTTTGATTTTAAGTTTGTTTTTCACAAAACCTAACTTCAATCCGAATGTGTTGAGGTTTAGCGTGTTAAATCATGAAAAAATCACTTACTGAAATTAGGAATATGATAGTGATGAAGATTATCGGGCAATAACACAAAAACACAGTCCCAAAGTGATTGTTAATTCGAAAAATTGAAACCGCAGGTATGTTCGTATGTAGGTTCGAAGGCTCCAGTAGGTTCGTACGAACTTAGGGTTTCTGAAAATGTGAAGGGTTTGACTGAGGTTGACCATTTTATACCCCAAGTAGGTTCGTATGAACCTATATGTTCGTACGAACATATCCTTCGAACTTACCTTCTAAGTTCGTACGAACTTAGAATTTTAAAATTAAAAAGTTTAACTTTTTCTATTTTAAAAATAAAGGCAATGATCTAAATACTTAGGCATTCACTTGAGCAAGGTTTGAACAATTTAAACAAACACAATGTAAACATTTCCCAAAGACAAATAACTTTTATTCATTTATTTATTTAAAACACTTAAAAAATAACATAACATAAAATAAAACTTGCAAATATGAAATTGTTCATATTTTGAAAAGTACAATATTTTTGAGAGAGTCACTGATACAAAGATCGAATTAGCCATGATGAGAGCAATACACAGTTAGGAATTTTCATTTATTCCTTTGATTATTGTTGTTGTAAGTAATAGAACACAACGATTATCAGTATTGTTTTCCACTTAAGCATTCAATATTCAGAATTCTCAAGTACATATAAGATTATTGTTCACGATCTCTGGCGAATCTTACATTTGATATACCCTGAAGATCTAGACAGTCATGAACAACATGTAACGGATATTTTGCATTTTTATTTCATCTTTAAAGTCAAGTCTGTTTGCTTTATCAGCAATGTACATAGGTACATGTTTCAATTTAAAGACAAGACTATGGTTAGAAACAAACAAATCTAAAATCAAACCAGAGGTGACAGGTCTGTACTTTCGTACAACAAAGCGACATAGTTTGACTAGAGACCTTGAAAACGGTATTCTTGTTTCGCGGTCGAGTTTGTTCTAGTTTTTAGGATACACTGGCTGAATCTAGGTCAACATAGTTCTAGATGAAGCAGAAGAACCAGTCAGTGAACCCCCCAGATGATTTAATGTTGTTTTATATCCGGTAACAAGCATTCATGAACGGCCCATCTCCTAAGAATTAAGACTTAAGTCGTACATCAAAATAAAGATAGCACAAAAATCGTATTATTTATTATAAATTAAGTACTTGAAAACCATTATGTCGCATGCCTACCAATACATCGTAAAGTGAAGCTATCAAATACGTATGCATTTTTAGGTACATTTACTGTGAATGTTCTGCATCTTAGAGCCACACATATGAAATGTTCTAGGCATGGGTAAAAGATTCATCATTTCTTTGCAATTAGTACAGTGACCCTCAAAATTTTTATTGGTTTTGCAAAGATAAAAGGTAAAATAAACTAAGAAATAGAAATAGAAACATACTAAGTTCTTTATGGAAATATTTACTCAGGATTTTTCATCCCATTAAGTTGGAGTAAGAGCTCAAACCGAGACCGATCAAATGCCTTTGTATAAAGGTCGGCTAGATTGTCATCAGTGGGGACCTTAACTAATTTAATCAAATATTTTTCAGCACAGTCACGAATAAAATGATGTCTAATGTCAATATGTTTCGTCTTACTATGCTTAACAGGATTATTAGTTATGGACATGGTTGATTGGTTATCTATCATAATAGGGGTATTTGTGAAGTTCACACCATAGTCACGCAGCTGTTGTTGTATCCACAACACTTGTGAACAACAACTACCTGCTGCTACATACTCAGCCTCACAGGTTGAGATAGCGACCGTGGTTTGCTTCTTACATTGCCATGAGACAATGCGACCACCTAGTAATTGACAACCACCAGTGGTTGATTTCCTGTTCAAGTTGCAACCGCCATAATCTGAGTCGGTGTAGGCTACAAAGTCAAAATTGCCTCCAGAGGGATACCAAAGACCTAACTTCGGTTTTCCCTTTAGATATCGCAGAATTCTCTTTGCTGCCTTCATGTGTGACTCTTTAGGATTTGATTGAAAACGAGCACACAGACATACTGCAAACATTATGTCTGGTCTTGAAGCCGTCAAATACATGAGAGAACCAATAATGGCCCGATAGTGAGTCGGATCCACATCTTCAGTACTCTCAGTATCTGGTCCGAGACCATGATTTAGTTGAATTGGAGTGCCATAAGACGAGCTATCGTGCATATTGAAACGAGATAACATTTCATGCACATATTTTGTCTGATGAATGAAGAATCCCTCCTTCTTTTGATCAACTTGTAATCCTAAGAAGAAGTTCAACTCACCCATGGCACTCATTTCGAATCTCCTCTTCATCACTTGTTCAAAGTCTCTGCACATATTCTCGTCAGATGACCCAAATATAATGTCATCGACATAGACTTGTACAAGTAGGAAATCATCATTTTTCCACTTAACGAACAAAGTACTATCTATCTGTCCTCTCTTGAACCCATTTTCCAAGAGATAGGTAGATAGTGTTTCATACCAAGCCCTTGGTGCTTGATGCAGTCCATACAAGGCCTTATCTAATTTATAGACTCGGTCTGGATGGTCTGGATCACTGAACCCTGGAGCTTGTTGAACAAAAACTAGTTCCTGAACTTTTCCATAAAGAAAGGCACTTTTAACGTCGAGTTGATAGACTTTAATTCTTTTATGTGCAGCATATGCTAGAAACAATCGAATTGCTTCTAACCTTGCTACTGGTGCAAACACCTCAGTGTAGTCTATCCCTTCCTGTTGGTTAAATCCTTGAACTACTAGCCTCGCCTTGTTTCGAATTACGATTCCTTTATCATCACGTTTGCATTTAAACACCCATCTGGTGCCTATTGCATATTCTCCTTTGGGCAGATCAACTAGCTCCCAAACTTTGAGCTTTTTGAATTGAGCAAGTTCCTCTTGCATTGCTTCTACCCAGGAGTTATCCTTGAGAGCCATTTGAACATTTTTCGGCTCTATTTGAGATATAAAACAACTGTACAGACACTTATGCATGATCCCTGTGTCTTGAATCGATACATATAGACTGGAGCTGTCAGATATCTCTCTACGAGTTTTTACTCGAGAGCTCGGATCACCAATGATATTATCAGTTGGATGATACTTATTCAGACGAGTCGAGATCGTAGAATCAACCGGTAGGTCAGATCCTAGATTTGATCCAATCTCCCCCTCTGGTGTTGCTTCTTCTGTAGCAGTTTCTTGCACAGAATTGGTAACTTCAGATGAAGAAGGAATATCGATTGATGTGGGATCAAAGTCTAAAACCGGATCAACCATTACTGCTTTCCCTTTATCATTTGCATCTTCTAAACTTGGAACACTAGATCTTGGTGCAAATATATTATTTTCACTATCATCTAGTATAACATGTTCTAATCCTAAAGTGTCATCTTCATTTAGGATCGGAAGATTAAATGACTTGAAAACAGCGTCATAATTAAATAACCAAACTGGTCCTGTTTGTATAGCTGGAGTATAAGATGTGACTTGTATGTTATATACAATCTCAACTCTTTCAGATGTCTTATTATAGACTCTTTTGTTTGGAGATCCGGCTTCATAACCTAGGAAAAATCCCTCGTCAGCCTTTTCACCAAATTTTGGTTGATTTTTAGTCTTTAATAAGGTACACTGAACACCGAAGGGTTCTAGACCAGTAAGATTTGGTTTTCGACCGTTTAGAAGCTCATAACACGTTTTGTTATGCTTTTTCACGATTAAAACCCGATTAAGTACATGACAGGCTGTATTCACTGCTTCTCCCCAGAAAATGACGGGAAGCTTTGAATCAGCCAGCATAGTTCTTGCTGCTTCAATTAAGGTTCTATTCTTTCGTTCAGCGACACCATTTTGTTGTGGCTCATAGGGTGCACTAAACTGATGCTGAATTCCCTTGCTTAAGCAAAAGACGTTCATCACCGAGTTTTTGAACTCTAGGCCATTGTCGCTTCTAATCTTTCTGACTCCTCGTCCATATTGATGTTTAATCTGGGTAAAGAAATTCATCAGCAATTCAGCCGTCTCATCCTTTGTTCCCAAAAAGAATACCCATGAGAAACGCGAGAAGTCATCAGTGACGACTAGGCAGTAGTGTTTACCGCCTATACTCCTTGCATTCACAGGACCAAATAAATCCATGTGAAGAAGATCAAAAATTGAGGCATTGGAATTTTGAGATTTTGACTTATGAGGATTCTTGTGCTGTTTTCCTTTCTGACATGGCACACATTTGTCCTCTAGTCCAAACCTCTGCATTGGTACACCTAGCACTAGTCCATTTCTGACAATGTAGTTCATCTTTCTAAAGTGCAGGTGAGCCATTTTCCGATGCCACAGCTGAGAATCATTCTCAGATGCCTTGGATATAAGACATGTTGACTCCTGCACTGTTTCAGAAACACTCATGTCCATTACATAAGTGTCATTCTTTCTAGGAGCCCTCATGATTATCCATTCTTCTGGAATGACAAATCCCGGTTTTAATATAAGTGCTTCTCTATCCGTGAAATGGACAGGATGTCCTTTATCACAAATCTGAGATACACTCATAAGATTGTGCTTTAGCTCCTCAACATAGTTGACTTGCTCTAGCATAATCTTCCCATTCGTTACTTTACCTAATCCTGTTATTAGCCCACCTTTAGATCCAGCGAAATTCACGTATCCTCCTTTCTTGTGTATGAAGTCCACAAGAAGCTGTCTTTCCCCCGTCATATGCCTGGAGCAACCACTATCAACATACCACCAGTTAATAGCTCTTCTGGTCAACTCCTGCACATAAATTGAAAACAGTTAGTCGTTAAGGGGAACCCAAGCCACGACGGACTTGGATTTACCATTTTCATCTACGAATGTAAACTCCTGCAAGTATCCATTGCTCTTATAAGTAGAGCTAGATGCTTTGGGAATCGCATTCGTGTGAGAATGGGAGGAGCTACCACTAGGCTTTCGCTCAGGAGACTTTTGAAAAAGTCTCGGGTTGACAGGCCTAGGGTTTGATGTAGATCTAACCATAGTAGGATAGTTATAACTAGAATTTTGATAATTCCTATTATTACTATTAGGGTTGTTAAAACGGTTGTTAGGAGTTTGAAATCTCTGTGGAGTCTTAGACCTTGAAGACTGTCCATGAGAACTATCTCCAGAAGAGGTGGTGCTCCTAGAACTATCATGAGTCGAAAACTTAACAGATTTTAATGAGGGTTGAATTTTCTGAGAACTTGGTGTTCTCTTAAATCCCAACCCAATTCTCCCAGAAGTGCTTGCATTTTCATTTAAGTTATTCATTCGTGTGAAAACACTAGCAGTTCTTTGTTTTAAACTTATTTTCTCAGGAGATGTATTTTTCCTTTCCTGAGTCAAATTTGTTTTTACAGGTGATTGGTCTTTCTTCACCTGTGATTTTCCAATTTTGCCCTTGTTTGGACAAATACTTGCAACATGCCCTTTTTGATGGCATGTGAAACATGAACGTTTCACTAACGCCTTTTTAGGGGCCTTTTGAATCGCTAGCCTGTCCAATTCAGGCAAACTTGAAGAGAATTCAATCATAACCTTTTTACCCTTATTAAGTATATTTTCATTTTCAGGCTTGGGTAAATCAAGATCAACTCTATTCTCTACCTTTTCTTTGACATTTCCTTGTTCAACCATATTCTCTTTTACAAAATTCATTTTTATTTTAAATGGTATAGAAATGTCAGTAGATGTTGATTCAGGTTCAGTACTAGTTTCAGCTTTCGCAGGCCTAACGAATTGTGTTAGACCAGGAACGGCTGGTTGTTTAGCAGAATCATCAGCAGTTGACATCTCAGTGTCATCAGAAATAAAAGAGTAGTTGTGGTTAAAGGGAGGAGGGCTTTCTGTATAACCCATTCCCCTGTGATCACCAGGCTGTTTTCCAACACTAAGCATATTGTCTAGGGTTTCAATAGAAAATTTTCTTAACTCTAGTTTCCTGTTAAGATCAGCTATTCTAACCTTAGCATCAGCTAACTCTTTTTCTTTATCAGAAGACAGTTTTGTTAAATCTAAAATATGTTCATGAGCCAAGTCATTTCTTACACTTTGCTCATTTAACTTTTCTTTTAAATATTTTATGTCTTCTTTATCAGATTTTGCTTTACTAAGTAATTCAGAGTTTCTGATATTTAGCCTAGTGTTTTCTTCTTTTAGAGATTTTAACTGAGATGTAATCATATCAGATGATTCTACTAACTTCTCAGCCTGTTCCTGAAAACTAGTACAAAGAACACATGCTTTAACAACCATATCAAGACTGAGTACTACCTTTTGCTTTTCGGCATCCAGATTTGCCATGTATGCAATGAAGTCCTGTGAGCTCATATCCTCAGTTGATTTCAGCAGTTTGATTTCTGTCTTAGCTGCAGGCTCCTCAATCTCCATATCTGTTGCAGTGTCCTTATCTGAATCAGATCCTGCATTGCTTTCCTCCTTTTCTTCAGTAATAGAGGCCATAAATGCTTGTGGTTCCTCAGATTTTGAGCTCCAGTCATATGCTCCTTCTTGAGATTGAACTACCAGAGCTCTCGAGGTCTGATTACCTCCTGAGTTCTGGTTGTTTCCAAAAGAGCCTTGACTGTATTGTCTCTGATCATTCTGACTAGGAGTTTGATCCCTTTTAGGTCTTTGACATTCCCTAGCGAAATGCCCGAAACCATCACAGTTATAGCATTTAACTTTGGATTTATCAAAGCCTAGTTTGCTGCTTACGAACTTCCTCCCAGTTCTATTCATGAATCTCTGAGCTTTTCTTGCAATCATGGCCATTTGCCATTGCAAGTCCATTTCCTCAAGATCATCTTGATCCAATTGATCATAATCTTCATTTATTAGCTCAGGATCAGTGATTTTGCCCTTAATGAAATTCTCACGAGAAGCAACAAAAGAGGCAAGTAGGGCTACTTCCTCTTCAGCTGATTTCTTGCTCATGGGCATTGATTTAAAACCGCTTGATGTCCCAGTGTTTGGTTTTCTATCAATCCCTGATTCCTCAGATGATGCCATATAACAGACATTGCTACCCGAATTTCGAATAGCCGAGTCCGTTTCAGGCTCGTTAGTATAGAAGGCTGCAACTCCACCTGTACTAGTAGATACAGCGGAATCAGATCGTTTACCATGGTAAACACTCGGATCCTGAACCTGATCAGATCCGGTCTCTTTTCGCTGCATGTTTAAGTCATAAACTCGCAACTTCCCTATAACATCATCGAGAGTCAGAGTCTTGTAGTCAGCACTCTCCTTGATCATTAAGGTGTATATGTCCCATTTTGAAGGCAAAGCTTCAAGGAGTTTGTTACATCTCACAGTTTCAGTGAATGAAAGTCCACTGTTATCCAGTTCAGTCATTAGATGGTAATATCTAGTGATAATCTCCTCTAGTGACTCGCCTTTCATATACTTGAAGACATAAAACTGTTTGGTAATCAAGTCTGCTCTGCTTTCCTTGATCTTGTCATTCCCATCAAACCTCTTTTCTAACGCTAACCAAAGCTCTTTCGCGAATTGGTAACGTTTAAAAGTGTGTTTGATTTCTTGTGGAAGACACATAGTGATCGCAGACAAGGCCTTGTTTTCAGCCTCATACATCTTCTTGTCTTCATCTTTCATCATAGAGTAAGTACATAACTTTTGTTTACCCTCATATTCATATGTCGGTGTATCATATCCATCTTTGATACATATCCACATTCTGACATCATGAAACTTGGCAAAAGATTCAAATCGATCTCTCCACCAAAAGTAATCCTCTCCCTTAAGAAGTTTTGGTGGTGAGGCGGATTTACCAACCTCATGATCCATTTCAATCATTTTGTTTAAATTAGTCATCTTGTCAAAAAGTCGATAGATGTTTGTAGAAGAACACAGATTTCCCACCAAAAAACCTCCTTTTTTTTTTTTTTTTTTTTTTTTTTTTTTTTTTTTTTAATAACTAGGTTCGTACGAACTTAGAATTTATTCGAACCTACTAGGTTCGAAAACTATCTAGGTTCGAAGAAGTCAACACTCTGGTCAACCCCTAGGTTCGTACGAACTTAGAACCAAAATTTAAATATTCGAACTTACTAGGTTCGTACGAACCTATAGGTTCGAATGCTATTCTGGGTAGGTTCGTACGACACTTTCTTGTCCGTACGAACTTGCTGTTCAAACTCAAATCTGAGCAAAAACTCAGATCTAGGAAGATTTAACCGTGGAAAATGGTTAGAACTTGTACAACTTGGTTCTAGAACACAAAAGGAAGCCGAAAGTACAACTTTTATCTTCCAAAACACTCTCAAATCTTGTTTTCTTTGTGTTTTATCAATCCCGAACCCAACAAAGACTTGTTGAAGCTCTGATACCAATTGAAAGTCCCTTTGAACGGATCCAAACGGGATTGCAACGTGTATTAGTTTGCGGAAAGGTATAATACACAACAAACAACAATAAAACAAGTGAAATGCAAGTGTTTTAGTGTATAAGTTCGTAGGTATTCGAAGATAGCACTGTATGTTCGAATATAACTGATTTCCAAAAGCTTTAACATGAAATATTACAACTTGGTTTTTATACCCAGTAAGTTCGTACGAACTTACTGGTCCTAGGTTCGTACGAACTTACATGTTCGTACGAACTTCCTAGGTTCGTACGAACATATAGGTTCGTACGAACATACAAACTTAATACTAAAAAGGCTAAGTTAATAAACAAATTACATTATTAACTACAAAACTAATAACAAAACTAACTATTACAAAATAAGAGCTGTTGTCACCAAACGTGCACCAACAGCAGCAAAGTATAAAGCTAAATATAAGGCAATGAAAGCTGATTCCAAAGGAAAGAAGAAACCTGAAGTCAAGAGTTTGATTGCTGAGTCCCATGACTGGGATGATTACAGCTCATCATCTTCATCCTCATCTAGTGAAAGTGATGATGACTGTATCAAAGGAGGTAGACATGGAAAGTGTTTGATGGCCAAAGATGATTCTGTAGAGAACAAAAAGGATAGCACATTTCTGGATGACATGAGAGAGGCTGATGTAAAGATGCAATCAGAAGAATGGAAAGCCTCTATGCTGTATAAGGTAGAAAACTTTAGATCTTATACTGATGATGAGAAAGCATAAATGTTTGACTATCTTAGAATTGATCTTAATATGGCATGCAAAAGGGAAGATGATTTTAAAGTAACCATTGAAAATTTAAAATCTCAGTTAACTGTTTTAGAACTTGAAAACAAGTGTCTTAAAAATGATAAACTTGAACTTGAATCTAAAATTTATGCTTCCCAAGTCTATTTGCAAGAGTCAGCAGACACTAAAAACCAATTAATAAATCTCAAAAAGTTTGTTGAATCTTGGTGTCACTCTGCTCAAAGAACAGCTAAGTGTGTTCAAGAGCAAGTGCCACACCAAGTAAAAGCTATTTTAAATGGAGATTTTGAGTCTGCTGCTGCCATAGCTGAAGTAACCATGATGGATCCAATACTTGAACCAGCAGAGATCTTACCAAAAACCTTTGCCAAAGTTGTTGATGGGAAAAAGATTATAACAAACAAATTTGTAAAACCTGCTGCTAAAGCTGAATCCATGGTTAAGATCATAGAAGAAACCAAAGCTGAAGGATTAAGTAATTCAACAAATGAATTCACTAATTCCTCAGCATCTGCCTGTGTAACAACTAACCCTCTTTATGAAAATACTAAAGGAATATCCTCTACTATTTTCAAAGCTGACAATGATGCAAGCCAGAAAGCTGACAGCATTGTAAAACCCAATGTTGGGTTAACATCAGTCATTGAAAGTCAAACTATCAATGCTGGTAAGGCTAAAAGAAACAAGACTGTTACCCAAAGAAAGAATGTTGAGCTAAATACTTCCAAGGGTTTGCCAGCAAATGGCAAGGGTAAACAAATGAGAGTTGGTTTAACTGAAACTCAAGTCTTGGCTAGTAAGCTTGACCAGCTCACAACTCAAGTTCAACAACTGTTTGCTATTAGCAATCAGCAGCTGAACCAGAGTAATACCCAGCAGTCAAGGGTTATACCTTCTACATCCAGAAGGCAGAATAACAGGAAATGTTACAACTGTGGTGAGAGATTACACATGTCTCATCAATGTAAGACAGATTACTATATGATTCCCAGAACTTTGTTAAGCCAATTAACAACACAACCATCACAGAACATCTCTAGTGAAGTAAATGTTAAGACTAACAAAAGAAACACTAGGAGGACATCAAATCTTGATATCAGTCCTCCTAAACCCATCCCTGGATGGGTTCCCAAAATGAATTAATCTTTTGTGTGTGTGCAGGGCATTCAAAGCAAACAAATCTGGTACTTGGATAGTGGATGTTCAAGGCATATGACTGGATGTAAGTCCCTGCTGCTGGACTATAAGGAGAAAGATGGTCCAGCTGTTACTTTTGGAGATAATTCAAAGGGTTATACTAGAGGGTCTGGTACTCTGAGTAATGGGAATGTAACCTTCAAGAAAGTTGCTTATGTGGTTGGATTAAAGCATAATCTGATCAGTATAAGTCAACTTACCAGCAGAAGTAAGGTAGTTAAATTCAGAAAGAATTTTGGAACTATATTTGATCTAATGGGTAAACCACTACTGACTGCAGAGAGACATGAAGGCATGTATCAAATTGATATGAATATTGCTGTCACCACCAGTGACACATGTTTCTACTATAAGTCAGCAGACAACCTTAAATGGTTATGGCACAAGAGGCTCTCACACCTTAATTTCAAAGATATCCATAAGCTAGCCAGCAGAGGATTAGTGTCAGGGTTATCCAGCATGACATATGTCAAGGACAGACTATGTCCAGGTTGTGAAAAAGGCAAGCAGCACAGAGCTTCATTTAAGTCAAAGAAAGTCTCATCCATCATGCAACCACTTCATATGCTTCACATGGATTAGTTTGGTCTAGTAAGCACTTCAAGTTTGGGTGGAAAGAAGTATACTCTAGTTATAGTTGATGAGAATTCAAGTTATACTTGGGTATTCTTTCTAAGGCAGAAGGGTGAAGTAGCAGAAGAAATCATCAACTTTGTTAAGAAGATGGAGCTTCTAAATGGAAAACAAGTGAAGCAGATCAGAAGTGATCATGGTACAGAATTCAGAAACCATGTGTTGGAATCTTTCTGTGCTGACAAAGGAATTTCACAAAACTTCTCTGCTGTGAGAACACCACAACAAAATGGTGTTGCAGAAAGAAGAAATAGAACACTTATTGAAGCTGCAAGATCAATGATTGCTGAATCAGGACTAAAAAGTCATTTTTGGGCTGAAGCGGTAAACACTGCATGTTTCACTCAAAACAGGTCTCTAATTGTAAAAAGGCATCAAAAGACAGCCTATGAAGTGTTGAAAGGAAGAAAACCAAATATCAGCTTCTTTCATGTTTTTGGAAGTCCATGTTTTATTCTGAACATAAGAGATCAACTTGGAAAGTTTGATGCAAAAGCTGATGATGGTATATTCCTTGGTTATTCTACTCTGTCAAAAGCATACAGAGCATTCAACAAGAAAAGAGGATGCATGGAAGAATCTATTCATGTCACATTTGATGAGAATACATTATCTGCATCATCTCTTCCCTCAGATAATGAGGATTCACCACTAGATTTTGAAGAATCGGCAAACTCAGAAACTCCAGATGATGATCAAACTGATCAGCATATGGAATCCCCTAAGTCCAGTGAA
The DNA here is from genome assembly GCA_963921325.1 of Logfia minima. Taxonomy (NCBI): domain Eukaryota; kingdom Viridiplantae; phylum Streptophyta; class Magnoliopsida; order Asterales; family Asteraceae; genus Logfia; species Logfia minima. The sequence continues at coordinate 31,670,165 of OY992764.1, forward strand.
GATAGGTCAATTACATAACACTGAAAGTTGTACTAAACATTGAACCTGTAAATAACTCACTTGAAGAATCAGAAGATGACACTTCAAACTGTGATACAGCTAGTGAAGGCAGCTTAGAGAATATAGAGGATGTGTTGGTGCAAGATCAACCAGCACAGGCTGCTACAATCAGCAATGCTGATTCCACTAGTCATCATAAGGATAGTAGAGCATCTGAACCACCTGTATATGCTAAGAAATGGACAAAGGCACATCCCATTGAGCATGTTATTGGTGATCCAAGTGCTGGTGTTAGGACAAGAAGACAAGCTACAAGCAACTTTTGTATGCATGTGAACTTTGTGTCAGAGATTGAACCCACAAAGATTGATGAAGCACTTGCTGAACCAAGCTGGGTAGGAGCTATGCAAGATGAGCTCTCTCAGTTTGAAAGAAACAAAGTGTGGACATTGGTCCATGTACCACATAACAAAACAGTTATTGGTACAAGATGGGTATTCAGGAATAAGATGGATGAACATGGGGTTGTAATCAGAAACAAAGCTAGACTGGTTGCTCAAGGATTCAGACAGGATGAAGGATTGGATTATGGTGAAACATTTACCCCTGTAGCAAGATTAGAAGCTATCAGGATATTCTTGGCATTTGCTGCTTACAAAAACTTTAAAGTATTTCAGATGGATGTGAAGTCTGCATTTCTAAATGGAAAGTTGCAAGAAGAAGTATATATAACACCCCATAAATTTACCTCAGGGTTAAATCTGTCATTTGACTCGGAAGCGATGGATAAAAATAATATTATATATTATATTACAGAAAAGACCATAAAATTTCGCGACCTTATAACATTTAACTATTTCCGAAGCAAAACACATATAATTGTTATACAAAATCCACATACATGTTAATTTACAAAACATCTATAAATATATCAGAGTTATAGCACGTGTCAAACATTCTTCAAAAACCATCTTCCTGCCTAACCCACAATCTTAAACATAACCTGCAGGAAGAGAAATGGTGGGATTAGCACGAAGCTAAGTGAATGAATGTACAACTAATAATTCAACTTAGCATAACAATCTGTTTACATTAAGCACGAAAACACATAAACTCAAGAGGATCGGCGGTTACTGAGGAACCCTACAGCCGCGGTGGCCCACAGTAACACTTACCACAATCTGTATAGGCCCTTACAGAATAGACCGATAACTTGGCACTACAACACAACAACACAGTTTCCAGCGACAACACATGTATCTGGAACCTGTGTTGAACACAGTAGTAACCAAGTCCAATCGCAATTGACCTCTGAATAACACAGATGCCCGAAGGCCACATATGCATAACAAGCAGGTATATTCAATCATAACTCAGACTAAATAGTCAATCAAGGTTTACGTTACTTGTTGTAATCACACCATTACAACTAACTCAAATTATGAGTTGCAGATCCACTCACCTGTCTGCAACAGTCCACACTCAGAGATCTTATGTTACTGAGTCTTCTGCTGATCTGAGAATATAATAATTAAGAAGTTAGCAACTATTTCCATAATTGTATAACACATTTCACTACTCAATAACAAAATGACAAACAATTATCAAGTAGCAATTACCAGCTATAACCACTCTACAATTATAAATATATATATATCAAGTTATAACGATTCAGTTATACTTATACACTTTGAATTTAGCAAAACAAAACTTTCAGAATCACGTCTAAAAATTCTCAGTACGCAGTTCAGTTCAGTTCGCAGGAACTCAACTCGCAGTTCAGTTCAGTTCGCAGGAACTCAACTCGCAGTTCAGTTCAGTTCGCAGGAACTCAACTCGCAGTTCAGTTCAGTTCGCAGGAACTCAACTCCCAGTTCAGTTCAGTTTGCAGAAACTCAACTCGCAGTTCAGTTCAGTTCGCAGAAGTCAACTCGCAGGAAGTCAACTCGCAGAATGAACTCAACTCGCAGGATGAACTCAGAATTGCGAAATGAACCGCTGTTACTTAAAAAACGAACCATTTCGACTCACAAACTCAAAAATCAGTTTCCTATCAATCTAACAAACTTTCTAACATTTCTAATACCTCAAATAACATCATTTAACTTCTTTAAACATCAAATTACACACCATTTCAAGGATTTGACTAAAAATACCAAAATACTTACAACTAGGTAAAAAAACAAGATGATGATGATGATGACAGACAAAACAAGGATTCACACAGGTTATAACACAATTCAATGGATGATAATTTCGTGATTTAGATTTAGATGAGAAACTTGCAAGAGAGAGATGAAGTTTAAATCATAAAATGAAAAGAAAGAAGAAGTTAGGTGATTATATATCACCTACCAACACTACAAACTTGTTAGATTTAATCACTAATTGGTTTATTGTCTGGAATCTGAAAACCGTTTTGCGAGACAAGTTATTTTATTTTACCGAGAACTATTTTAATTCAAAACTATTAATATTCTACAGGACATAATTAACAATTCGTCTTTTATATAATTTTCCTATCCAATAGACATGTTAATGCAATATAAAACTTATAATTAAATATAAGATTAAAGAAATTACCAGTTTACCCCTAGGCCACAAGAGTGGGTGTTACAGTATACGTCAAACAACCTCCAGGTTTTGAATGCAGTAAATTTCCTAATCATGTCTACAAGTTAGACAAAGCTCTATATGGCCTAAAGCAGGCACCTAGAGCTTGGTATGAAACACTTCACAATTTAGTAGTTAAGTTTACAGATTATCTAACTCATTAAAATCATAACTCTAACATGCTCTTCGTATCTCCTTTGATATTTTAACTTGGTGAAAATTTAATCCTATTGCTCGTCTATAGTAACGGGTATAATTATCTCGGGTTTCTATCCATTTATTGTTTACATATTGCAAGAGGAGTGGGTTGTGTTGTTTTAACTCATGATTTGCTTGAGAACAAGCAAAAGTCAAGTGTGGGGGATTTTGATGTGTCTAGAATTAGACAAGTTTTTATATGTGTTTCTTTGCAATTTTTCCCGCTAGACTGGCTAAATGTAGTGAACTTATGATACTTAAGTAGTTAATTGTGTTTGCAGTTATCCGGAATTGATCGCGCGAAGAAACGAGTCCTGAAAGGTAAAAAAATAAGAAAATTTGTGAAGCAGGGAAATTACCCCGTTTGGGACACATTACCCCGTTCGAGACAAAGTGCCTGAACCATGCAATTTTTGATCAGAAGGTTAGTTTGAGAATTTCACGGTTGGGACACTAGATGTTCCGAACGCGAAATTTGGACCCGGATCGCGAAATTTGGTGTCGGGCTGGTGCTAATTAGGTCAAATATTTGAAAAAAAAAAGAAAAAAAAGGAGGTGTGGCCGTTTTCTCTCAATCCATAGACGATTTTTAGAGCTTTTGAAGATTCAAGACACTCGTCTACTCGGTTTGATTGCTATATTGAAGATCAATCATCACAAACACTTTGTAATCTCCTTTATTCATTATTTTCCATTCAAAACCATGTTTAATTTGATTTCAATGTTTGATTTAGTTGTTCTTCGTTTGGTTATGGGCTAATCGCCTTTTCATTCACTTAGATGATGTGACCTATTGAGTAGGGGTGTTTATCTTTATTGTTTACATTGTTTCAATTTACGTTTAGCCGTAAAACCAATTATAATTCAGTTTATTTATCAATCTATTTTGTTGATAAGTTAATCTTTGCTTATAGTGAACCGCTTCTTCAATTGCATTGATTTATTTTAATTATTTGACCATGAATGATTACTAGATGATAGTGACCGCTAGATTCTAAGCAACATATTTTGATTAAACTTAATTGTGATTGAATTAAACTTAACAAGGGACACTAACTTAAGTTTAGGTAATCAGTGAACGCAGATTACTAGGTTAAGTCGTGAATTGGCAAATTGAATTAAGATTTAGTTCTATTAGAAACCCAGAGTGAAAGCAAAGGGATACTTCTAATCGAATGGTTGGGAGGAGTGAAAGCGAATCCTATTCCAAGTTCAATTTGTTTAAACAATGCTAAGTAAACTTGTTTTAACCAACACCCCGAAATAGATAGTGAGCTAGTCTAAGTGAATGTCGTTAAAATTGATATCTTTTCTACTTGATACTTAAGTATCCATCTGCTATTTGTTTTAATTCGCTTTACTTGCAAAGCAACAATTCGGTTGCAAACCAAAACCTTATTTATTTTATTGTTTAGATTAATTGCTACTTTCATTACACTTTCGATTGCTTAGTCCTTTGGTTCGACTCAGACTTACTGAAACTGCACTACTATGCGAAAGGGTCCACTGCCCGGTTGTGTGATAGTGATTTTGAGGTATTTTCTGATATAAATTTTTATACCTGATTTCACACATCAAGTTTTTGGCGCCGCTGCCGGGGACTAAGTTTATATTGAAAGTTTGATTGTTTGTGGTTAATCGATCCTTTCTTGGATTCTTCTGAGAAGTTACTTATAATTTATTTTTTATTTATTTGTAAAGAGTGATTACGTTTTACCATTTTTAGTTTTTGCGATTTAGTAGTTTTTATCATGTCTTACTACACGGATACTCATTGTTATCAACTAGAGTTTGGACGTTACCAACGGGATCGTTATCAAGGTAATATGAATTTTAGGGAAAACCAACCCTATCGTTCGAGGCCTTGGAATGAAAAACCATTAGTCACCTAAACGGAAGAAGATTGGGAACTTACTCCATTTCAGAAGAAGATGAAAGAGTACATTGAATGGACAAGAGCCCAAACCAAGGAATTGAGTGAATTGATGGAATCAGTGATTGAGCTAAACTCCGAGAGGCCATTCGAGACATCTATTACTCAATATGATCATGTGGATGCAATGGAGGCTACTGAGGCTTCTGATTCTGATTTTGATTCTGATGTTTATATTGCAAATGCTTCTAACCTTTCTTTTCAGGATAGATTTGAGTATGATACAGACGAGGAGGAAGAAGAGGATGAATTGACTAATGATCCTTGTATAGCCAATGGACATGTTACCCATGATGTACATAAGGTTGAGTTTGAGGTTGTGGTAGACTCGGATTCGGATGACTCCGATCTTGAAGAAGAAGAAGTGGAGATTAAAGATGAGGAGATTGCTATCACACCTTGTTTACCCATTGTTTCTCCTATCGTTAATGAGGTCGAGCCTACTACTCTGTATCTTCAACAATTGGAGGAAGAGAATGCCATGGTTGGTTGTGATAAAGACATTCAGGAGTTACAGGAACTCCTTGAGATTAGTGACCATGAGTTAGACGCCCTTGTGGAGAATGGAGTTAGAGATGATCATGTCCTCAATGTAGAGCTTGAAGACTTGTATCGAGATAGTGGTCCATCATTCCTAGAAGTACCATCTTTTAATCCCAAAGATAATGGTTTCTTTGAAAAGCTTATAAGCCCACATTCTAACCATCCCTATTCTAATGGTAATGCTTGTTATACCAATGATGTTGTAGATGAAGTTGTGCATGAGAAGATTGTAAGTCTCTAGATCTTGGTTAGCGATAACGAATTATCTTTTAGGTATTGAGGTGCGGAATCCCTCAATACTTAAGGTTTTAGGCTTATATAACTAATCTATCAATTAACAAGCTTCGTTTTGATATCAACTAGTGTTAAACAATCAAAACCGAGCCTATTCAATGATAGCCTTTATATCACCACGAATTTCGAGGAGAGAATACTTAAATATTTGGTGTGTGTCATAATGGCACGGATTTCTAGATCTCTCTAATAATGAGCAGCATTAAAATATTTATATCTGGTTCAACTCGCAGGCCATGGGCTTTGCGAGTTGACTCAACTCGCAGCCCATGGGCCTGCGAGTCCAGATTTATTGCGAGCCCAGATCTCAACTCGCAGCTGAGAGCTGCGAGTCCAGATTGGACTGCGAGTTGAGATCTCAACTCGGAAGTCTGTTGACCTGCGAGTTGAGTTCTCAATTCGCGATTCAGACTTTAACTTAAAATCGATATTTGTCTAACAATATTTAACAAATAATAATAACAAGTTAATATCATATATTTACAAGTCTAAACCAATTTATACAAGTTTGATAATAAATACACTAGTCCTATTACAAGCTAGATCTATTGTCACAATAAGATGTCCCAACAGACTCCCCCTTGACAATAGCTCTAGTGTCGTTATCTTCAACTTTGTCTTTGGTCTTTACTTGTAAATACTAGTGCCCATATGAATCTTCATTCTAATACAAGTCTTCACCATTAATTTATAATCTCTTGCAAGATCACCCCATGCTTCAGTCGTTAGGATTCTATTTTCGTTTAACTTCAATAGGTCCTTCTTCGACAGATTCATCAGGTGTCGATGGTCATAGACTGTCAGAATTACTCTTTCTCCTCCTTCAACTTCATCATCAGCTTCAACCATGACAGCTTCACCAGTCTCTGAGTCCACGTGCCAGTTCAGAAGATTTCCCAGAATATTCTGTGGCATTGTCTTCAGTGGTATCTGCTGTATGCACTTGACAGCTGGATAAGTTTTCTTCCTTAATCTTCGGCCAGTTCTCTGACTTCGTTCCTTTAATTTGATCGTCTTTCCGACTCTTGGCTTAATCTTCTCAAACTTCATTGATCTACCCTCAGTCCGAATGATTCTCTCAACATAAGTTGCGTAGGGATCATTACTGGGATTTATCAGTTCTAAGCGTGCCAAGTCTCGAATTTCAAATCGAGGAAGCGAACTGAATACTTTAAGCTTCTTATCGAAATATTGAACTCCGTCAAATCTTTTGATAGCGAAAAATTTCAAGTCAGAATCAAAATACCAGCCGATGATCCCCTTCCTTGGAGCTTTCTTTCCAGTTATATCTACTTCAGACATCCCAACCTTTTGCTTTCTCCTTTTCAGAGGTCTAAACATGGGATTATTTCTGAGTTTTTCTGGAAGGTCATCTTCTGATTCAGAACTGGTTGATTCATCTAGATTTTCATCTAAATCAACAACCCTTTCTCCATCTTCTTCCTGGATGACCACTTTAGTTGTAGATGGGCTTACAATGTGTTCAACAACATCAGCGTCAAGATCTACACACTCGTCTGCCCCATCATTAACAATGAAAATCCAATCTTCAGGAGGTACAAACTCTCCTTCCTCAAGGTCAAAGTCAATGTCCTCATCTAATTCATCTGGCATGTCGCCTTCAGAATCTGATAAGTTCAACATTTCATGACCTATAGAAATACATACACAAATAGATTAATATCATAAGTTCTTTCATTGATTTCCCTGAATCAATCTAAGATTTTTCTTATTAATCCCTTTGTGTATTTAAAATATATTATATATATATACTTATTCAAATCTTTCATCGATTATGATAATCGATCTAAAATTTGAATAAGTCTTATAATATGCGAACATCATATATTATATGATCCTATAACTCTTTTATCGATCATAGTCAATCTAGAATTACAAAAGGCTTATAATATACGAACATTCATAATTATAACATTTTAAACATTCAAGTTTAAACATCTTAATTACAGAATTATATTACAAAATAATTCAAAGTTACAATGTATTAATAATTACAATCAGTCTATATTAATACAAGTGTCACCTTCTTCAGCTTCACCCTTCTCAGTACTTGCTTCAGCAGACTCCCCCTGAAATGTAGTCTGCTGACCAGTCGTTGAAGGACCGGCCAGCTCACTATCCTTATGAGCTGAGGGATCATCATCTTCATCATTCTTATTCTTCTTCGCCAGCTCATCTTCCTTGCAGGACTCTTGATATATCAATACCTCCCCTTGAGATGGCTTGTCCTTCAGAAGGCTGATGACCAGGCGATCAAGTCTGTCAATTTGTCTTTGCTTATCAGCTACATCATCTATCAGATTACTATTTGTCTTGATGAGTAGTGAGTAAGCGTTATTCTGTGTAGTGACATTGTCGGACAGTTGTAGAAGCTGATTAGCAAAAGTGTTAGCCACTACTTGCAATTCTCTAACCCTAGACTCCAATTGTGTAATTCGTTCAGCATCAGTCATAGGTGAGGTGGATGGAGCATCAGAAGTTGTGGTTGGTGGTGTGGGAGCAGGCGGTTTCATTTTCTTCGCTATCTCGGTAGCAACATCGGTTAATAGACGCGCCGCAACCCTGCTAGATTTGGTGGTTGGGTGCGAAGACGGGCGAACCAAAGCAGCAATCATTTCAGCCTCTGAGGGCGTAGAACTTGATTGTAGATGAGCTTCAGAGGTTGAAGCTATTTGTCTGAGCAGCTTGCAAGGTCGAGTAATAAGCACCTCCTCTTCTTCTTCTTCATCCTCATCTTCTTCGACAAGAACAAAATCAGGATCCTGATCAACGGCTTTCCTCTTTAATTTCAGCGCCGGATCCATAATCAGTCTTGATCCTTTTCGAATCATCCCTTCTGGAATCCCAGAGACAAACCCAGGAGGTCCAGAGTCATCATCATCATCATCAGAATCAGATTCAGAAGCCGGAGCAGCTTCTTCATCTCTTCCTGATGGTCTAGCAGCATCAGGTGCCTCTGTGGATGGTTCTTCAAACCTTGGTGCCTTAGCAACATACTGATCCACATCCTGTATGATGGGATCATTGGCATCATCGTTCTCATCCAGTACTTGCTGCACCACTTCAGCTGCAATGTCAACATCAACTTGTTGCTCTTGCTGATTTGCTTGAATAAGAACCTCCTCAATCAGTTCTTGTGGCTCAGGAGCACCCTCGGCCACATCAACATCTAGCCAACCATGATTTGGTGGCGTCACATAATCGGGATGGATCAAGAACCCAAACTGCTCTGTCGGCTGTGGTTGCATCTCAAACCTCCTTGATGCAGGTACCATTTGATGTGGGTGATGAAAGCTTAGATGAGCTTGGGTCAACAGAATGTGTGAGAGTGCTAATAACACCTTTGAATGAGGATGATAATGAGTTGCAGGAAGATGATCGGATGTGGATAAAGATTTCACATGAGGAATCCATAACGGATATGAAGTTTAATACTACATCTTATCATGGTGAGTTCATACTTTTAGATGAACCTGTTGATCCCACTATGAACCTTTGAATCAAATCGTCACGAATCTTATGCAAGATCAAACCACAACACAATAATAAAGCTAAAACAATTAAACTCAATGAAGTATGAACTTTATATTGCAAGTGATCAAATTATCTCTGAGAGAAAATACAGCCAAAAACACAGAGAAAAACTGATATCAAAAAGTCTAACCTAATTACAAAGTAATTAGAGGTATTTATACTAATCTGGCCGACTTATGCGACACAAGCCTTGTGTCGCAGGATTCACTATTGCGACACAAGCACTGTGTCGCACCTATCACTTATGCGACACAAGCCTTGTGTCGCAGTACACAGAAAATGTAACTTTATTTACTCTATTACATTTATAGACACAGTACAGACTTGACCAACTGACAGACACTCTAATATGTATCAACAAACTCCCCCGTGTCTTCAGCTTGGTCTTCAAGATCTTCGTTCAAACCCAGCCTGTTGGGAATACACCGCCAGCGTGTATCCCATGTGTCATACAAACATTTACAATCCTCTGATATGAAGTGCGATCTTCTTGTTCACAGCATTCTTCTCGTTAAAGCGAATCGGATTGTCGAACAATTTTCTCAAGTCCTTTGATGACATGTTTATCAAGCTCATAGGATCAAACACTCTAAACTGAGCTTTCTTCAAACCATACAGCGAGTTCCTCTCTGGTTGCTCTGTGTCAGGAACAAAGACCAAAACCGCTTCACCGGTATGAGCATCCAATTCCCAGTAATGAAATCTTCTCAGAAAGTCTAGGGGAATTGTTTCCAGAGGAATATTCTTCAAACAATCAGCCGGAGGATAACGCATTTTGCATATTGGCTGTTTGGTCACCGGGTCTATCCTTTTCTTATAGATATACCTAATTCCCAAAGTCGGTTTGATGAAGTTATATCTCTTTGTGCGTATCTCTCGCTGTAGAGTGGTTTGGATATAATTTGCACGATCATCTTTGGACGGATTTATCAAAGAGAGTTGAGCAAGACGATTTACTTCTCCTTTTGGTAAAGTGCTCAACTTGGTGAATGATCTTTTGAAATATTGGATACCATCAAGTCTCTTGATCATGAAAACACCATTGGATACCTTCCAACTCTTTATCAACCCCGTATACACCCCACTAACCTTGTATGATTTGCAGGTGACGGGTATCTGAATTCCAGCCTTACCATGAGGCCACCATTTAGCAATTTTCTCAGCTCTTGTTTCAGTAGTTTCAGTTTCAGGGGCCTGAGCATCAGATGCATTATCAGTTTCTTCTTCACTTTCATCCTCAGAAGAATCAGTCTCAATGGTCGGTGCATCATCATAGAATTCACCATCATCAAGTCCTTCCTCCTCAATATCAACATCATCGGAATCCTCAAAGTTTTCACTTTCATTTTCAGAATTGACTTCGTTTATCATTTGTTGAATAAACGAGAGGTCAGCACACGAATAATCAACCGCTAGAGGTCTCGGTTGACCTGGAACTCTGTGAACAGGGAAGTACTCTAAAGTAGGTATTTCATTAGATGGTTCAATAAGTACATCATCTGTTACAGATTCAGAACCCGGTCCTATTGGTTCTCTCTTGCGACACAACCCTTGTGTCGCAAGATTTTGCGACACAAGCTTAGCGACACAAGACTTGCGACACAAGACCTGCGACACAAGCCCTGCGACACAAGACCTGCGACACAAGACCTGCGACACAAGCCCTGCGACACAAGCCCTGCGACACAAGACCTGCGACACAAGCCTTGTGTCCCATAAAAAAAAAAAAAATAATAAAAAAAAAAAAAAAAACTTTTTTGTGTGTCGCTAAATTCAAATATGGATTTCTTAAATACAACCTTGAGAGGAAAGTTGAAATCCTTATTTCATAAGGACTTTGATCGTTGGAGAGCTGTGGTTGAAGTGTTGCTTACGCTGTATGATGCAAATTTATGGATATTCATTGCAAATCCGTATGAGAAACCTAGAATAGCCGGAGGTACATCTTTCAAAATGGTAAACCAAATGTCTACCACAGAACGTGCAAATTTTAATTTGGAAAAGAAGACATTTGAGGCAATATTGGAGTGTTTACCAAGGGATGAAGCCTCATGTTACAAAAATCAAGATACTTCATTCAATTTGTGGCAAAATCTTCAAGTAAGTTTTGGAAGTAATACTAAGATGAGAATGACAAACCTAGAAGAAGAAATGAAGGAAGAAGTTGAAATCAAAGCTTCGGATAATCAGGTTGATTCTAAACCATCCTCATGTGCTTCATGTATTAACTTAACTGGTACGATTAAAAGGTATAGAGAGGATAATGAACGCCTTAACTCTAACATAGAACAACTAAAAGAAAGTAATGATTTGTTAAGAGAAAATGATAAGGCATGTGAAAAAAAGTTGAAAGCCATTTTTGAAGAAAAGAAAGAACTGAAAGCCAAAATTTTTTGTCAGCAAGATGAGATAGGTAGTTATGTTAATATGCTTACTCTTGTGAAGAAACAACTTGCTGACTCACAGGCAGAAGTTCTTTGTTTACAACGAAAACTTTCAAACTTTTCTACATCCTCTATGGTATTTGATGAAATTCTTCAATCGCAAAGGACAGATACCAAAAGCAAAGCTGGTCTTGGTTATCACCATGTACCACCTCCTAATGACTATCTGCCAATGCCATCAAAGGATTCCATCAAAGACTTTGTGCCTTCTTCTTCCAAAGAAGACACAAAACCTGTTAATTCCTCAGTTAATGATTCTATCACTAAGGTTGATGAGGTTATTGAGGTAGATGATATACCTGAAGTGTCTACCATTAAGGTTGAGAAATTAAATGTCAAACTTGAAAATTTCATTCTTGCAACTGAAAATGATGATTGTTTTAAATGCAAAAGAAAAGCAAAGGTTTACAATGAATCCTCAAAAGTTCAACATGTTAAAAGGGATTCAAAATCGAAATCTTCGGATAATTCACGGTCATCTGTGAAGAATCTCAAGAAAGATAAAGTAGTTGATAAATATGAAAATAATAAATATTCAAAGTCAACTAGCTCAACCTTAGGAACATCTACTTCAACATGCTCACCTAAGAGTGCATGTTCAATAAATGTTCCTATTAATAGGCCTTCGGTGTATTATCCTCCTCCAAAACGATTTGAAGGAACTCATTGGAATAAATCTTTTGTGGATAGACGTTCTTGTTTTTGTTGTGGACAACAAGGACATGTTATTAGGGATTGTAAGTTGATAGCCCTAGACAGGTTTGGTAGAAGAATGCCAAGAACTTATTCATATAGAAGTTCTTGTTCACAATCATTGTCAATGCGTAGTTCACATTCGCCTTTATCTAGTTATGCATCATCTTCACCTAAACCTATGGCCAGAGTAAACAAAGTTGTGCCTAGTAGAACCCAAGTTCAACAACACAACATTGTTGAAAACAAATTATCCAAAACTAAGCAGGTTTGGAAACAAAAATCCACAAACAACACATCAATGAAATCAAGTGACTTTTTAAAATATCATAAACTCATTGATGTGATGATTATGGACGCTAATGGACACCCCAAGACTATCAAGGCTTGGGTGTCCCATAAAATCTAATGTTTCATTGTTTGTGGTGATGCAGTCAGCTTTTTGATAGATTATATTTTTAGTGACTGCAAGGATGTGTATTGTGTTAAGAATGCTTTCAAGGTAGTTAAGTGTGGTGCATTGTAATTGAATGGATGAGATTATCAAAGTTTCGAGACAGCATAACGTGGTTAAAAGAATTTGATTTGACTTGATATGTGATTTTGGAACTTTTATTTCATCATTTTTTGTTCAATTTGTTAGTATTGCAACAACCATTCTTTATACTCTTTAGTATCAAAGAAATGTAATGTTGCGAAAAATTTATTAAATTAAAAAAAAAAAAACAAAAAAAAACAAAAAAAAATTTAAAATTAGTTTAATTTTAGGGGATAACCTTTGAATTAGAATTGAGAAAAGAATTTGCTGTTCAGGGGGAGTAATTTTAAAAACATTAAATCAGAAATTTGAACAGCAAGATTCTTAATTCTGGAAAACATTTTGGATTGTGTTTGTAAATAACTTGGGATATGATAGTTCATCAGGTGACATGTACACAAAATGGAAATTTTAAGGTTTATGTTTGATGTGTCAGTAGATTTATCTAGCATACTTGAACTGCCTTCTCTAAATATTAGCTTCATCATATGATGTATTGGTAGACATCTAACATAAAGGTTTTTAAGTGCACAAAATAAACTTAAGTCTCGAAATTATCATGTGAACACTTTCTTTTGATGTATGACGATAAGTCTTAATTCTTATGTGATAGATACTACCATAACACATGTCATTGAGTATCCTAAAGAATTCATCTGGGAGATATACTGAGTGTTTCTGTTGCTACATCCAGAAATATGTTAACCTAGTTTTAGTCAGTATATCTTAACATAGAGCAAACTAGACCAAGATACAAGAATACCGTTATCAAGGTCTCTAGTCAAACTATGTCGCTCTGTTGTACGAAAGTACAGACCTGTCACCTCTGGTTTGATTTTAGATTTGTTTGTCTCTAACCCTAGTCAAATTTAATCTTTAATTGAGTACAAAAGTACTTGAACATTTATTCATGATTTGACTTTAAAGATGGAATACAATAATCACACTCATTACATGGAAGTTATGCATGTATCCTGATCATAAGAGTATATCAAATGGGAAGCTACTCTGGTAATCATGAATAATAATTCAAAATGCACTTGTAAATTCTGATTGCTAGATGTTTATATGGACAAACATACCAATAATCGTCTTGAACTAATATTTATACCCGGTGATTTAAATATGCTAAGTAAATTTAAAGTTGGACAAATATACTGATAATCGAAATAACACTTGCTATTTCCTAATAACTATATGTTATCCTGATATGATCCTTAAGCAGACATATTACAATCTTATTCCCGATTTATTTTCCTTTTGGTATTCTTTACTTTTCATTTATAAAGAAAATTACAAAAATATTTTATTTCTATGTTGTTTTATTCAATATCACATATCTTGTTAAAGTCAAATATTGAAGATATAAAGGATGTTGGTTATTCTCCAAAGACTGTGAAGATAAATTCTATTGGAGAAGCTGCTAAAGATTGAGAGATGGTCATATAGTTTGAAGATCTTATTGTATGCAAAAGGTGTGTCAGTCACATGAATCTGGACATCAATATTCTGAAGACCATGCTATCTCAATGGGGGAGTTTCTAATTGTTTGAAGACATAGAGGAGTTTGTTGGTGAAGACTAAATGAAGCCTATTTGACCAAGCTGATGACATGGGGGAGTTTGTTGGTGCATTTCTGTGTGTCAGTCAGTTGGTCAATGTTCGTATTTGTCAAAGTCAATTAGTCTTACTATGTGATGTGATTAATGTGTATATTCAAGTCAGTGAATGAAATGTAATTATAGAATATACATAGAATATTGGTCATGCGACACAGAGCTTATGTCGCAATAGCGACATAATGCCTATGTCGCAGTGGGCTTGGCCTGCGACACAAGGCTTGTGTCGCAGGGTCCAGTATGTCTATAAATAGTGAAGTCAGATTTCATTTGTGCGTGGATCAAACCCTAGAGAGAGAGAGAGAGAGAGAGAGAGAGATTGTAAGCTTATTCTTCAATTGTTCATATATACAAAACGTTAGAGAAACTGTGCTTGTGATTCAATATACGTTCAATACTCGATTAGTTGGATTCCGCCCTTCTGATTGAGTCATACGATCTGATTAGGTCCAGCAAAAGGGTTCCTACAAGTATGATGTATTGGTAGACATCTAACATAAAGGTTTTTAAGTGCACAAAATAAACTTAAGTCTCGAAATTATCATGTGAACACTTTCTTTTGATGTATGACGATAAGTCTTAATTCTTATGTGATAGATACTACTATAACACATGTCATTGAGTATCCTAAAGAATTCAATGGTCGGTGCATCATCATAGAATTCACCATCATCAAGTCCTTCCTCCTCAATATCAACATCATCGGAATCCTCAAAGTTTTCACTTTCATTTTCAGAATTGACTTCGTTTATCATTTGTTGAATAAACGAGAGGTCAGCACACGAATAATCAACCGCTAGAAGTCTCGGTTGACCTGGAACTCTGTGAACAGGGAAGTACTCTAAAGTAGGTATTTCATTAGATGGTTCAATAAGTACATCATCTGTTACAGATTCAGAACCCGGTCCTATTGGTTCTCTTGATGGACCGGTGGGAACAGACTCCCCCGGACCAATAGACCGGTTCTCTAACTCCCTAAACCTATCCTCTAATTGATTGATTCTACAAGTCTGAGCGTCAATTAGGGCGGCTTGTGACTGAATGAGATTTGCTTGATCGTGCACAGTCTTTTGCATCGCCTCCATCCGATCTAGAAGTTGCTTTATAATATCAGGATGAGGATGCACAGGAATCTGAACCTCCGAAGGCCCTGCAGTTGAAGAAGTGCGCGGTCGACTGGATGTAGGAATGTCGTCTGAGACAGTGTAAGTGACATCCTCACGTGGCCTTTTGCTCGTTGACCTGGAGGAGAGGGACATATCTCATCAATATCCCGCATAATATCATCAAATTGAGGATCGGGATTGTGTTGTTGTTGTTGTGAAGACTGTTGTTGTTGGTGTTGTTGTTGATGAATCGGTGTCTGTGGTGGAGGTGACAGTGCCTAGGAATAGGTACTGGATCAGCAAACTCGTCACCCTCCGGAGGCACATAGGCCTCGTCCACAATATGGCCAAACAACGGCACGTCGGGTGGTACTGGTGCACCCTTAGTGTATTGGCCGGAAACCACGAAAATTCGGGTGTTCATCGGCGTTGGCGAACTTGATATGCTGGGGTCACCGGTAGTCCTGGAAGCAGGTGATTTATGAGAAGTTGGATGAACCGTGGGTACAGAGCCCACTGGCTTTCACCTGCCTGTACGTGGTCAACCATTGCCCGAAAGAGATAGCCCGAAAAGTTGTAGGGCTTGTTGTAGACTAAGGCAAGCATGGCTGATGCAGTGGAATGGCTAATGCCATCGAAACCAGCCTTTCGAGCAGACATGCACACAATCATAATGTGCATCAAGTACCTCCAGACCTTGGAAGAAAGGCCTTACGGTATTGATCTCTAGGGATAGTAGGATAGCCCAAACGAATCATTCCACCAGAGATGAATGCATTGGAAAACGTAACCGGCATCTCTGAATCGTCCGGAAAGGCAAAGAATTCCCTGATCGTGTGTTCAGATAGAATGATCTCACGATCGTGAACGCGAGAAATAATCCTTGTGTATGGAAGATCTGAATTT
This sequence comes from Logfia minima, assembly GCA_963921325.1. Lineage (NCBI taxonomy): Eukaryota > Viridiplantae > Streptophyta > Magnoliopsida > Asterales > Asteraceae > Logfia > Logfia minima. Next base: position 31,686,607 of record OY992764.1, read on the forward strand.
ATAGCCGCGTTGGTCCAGAATTCCGTGATGTGATCACGATAGATAACAGTAGTCGCCGTGATGGCAGTATAAATCCTGGAGCGGCGAAGGAATGCGATCATTGGTCGATAAGGCGCGGCCGATTCCTTATCATCGTCTAAAAATGCAGTCACATTGTGACGGGGTTCCCAAAACAGAGCATTAACATTCACACCTGCCATATCTGTAAGAGCACGAGAAACTTGGAAACCGTTAGTTTCAAAAATAACATTTGACATTGGTGAATTAAAAAGGTAGTGCGACACAAGCCTTGTGTCGCAGGATAGACAGCGACATAACGAGTTATGTCGCTGTTTTGTAATTTAATCAAATTAATGATTTATTAGCGACATAAGGGTTGTGTCGCACAATTAGATCAGCGACATAGCGGTTATGACGCATGTGGTTCAGCGACATAAAGGAAGCGACACAAATATTGTGTCGCAGAATAGCAGCGTCATAAGGCAGCGACTCAAGTATTGTGTCGCTATATGACCAGCGTCATAAAGAAGCGACACAACGCTTGTGTCGCAAAGATGAACACTTTGAAACCCAGAAATTTCCAGATGAACAAAAATTGGGGGAAAAGAGTTTCAAGTGGTTCAACACGTTCCCAATAACAGCAGGAACACTAGGCAACATCAATTTCACAGATTTAAAATCATTTAAGCAGGTAATTTGCAAAATAAACGAAACCCTAAAACCCGAAAGTTTAAATACAAATAATATCAAAGATACGCAGTTATAAATTGTAATATTGGTACCTATAGACGCGGTTTAAGAAGGAGAACAAGATTCAGGCGAAGAAATCCATAGAAAGTCCACCGAAATCACACAAAAATCGAAAAACGAAGCGGGTTGCTTGTGTCGCTAGTTTTGTTGTGTCGCTGGATTTCAAATTTTGTGTCGCTGGTAATTAATATCTAATTACAGCAACACGAGGGTATTTATACCCCTGACACAAGGCAGCGGCATAGTGTGCGACACAAGCCTTGTGTCGCTGGAAATACCAGTACAATAAGCGACATAAGGTAGCGACACAGTGTCTGTGTCGCTCGGCCACAAGTATGCGACACAAGGTCTGTGTCGCAGGATGGTCAACACAAATAAGCGACACAAGCCTTGTGTCGCAGAAGTCAATCAAGAGTTCACGTTTGAAAGATTTTGTATATTTGTGACACTTAGTGAACAAAAATAAATAGACTAAGAAGCAAATAAATAAATAATAAATAAAAACAAGGACAAGAACAGATTTATATGTGTCATTGTAGGAATCATATTAGAAAGACATACTCGCAAGACAATATCAAACTTTAATTCGATTACCAGTATAATTGTCCAATGTTAAGTTTACCAAGAAAGTTATCAAGCCTTAGACGCAGTCTGAAACAAGACGATTATCAGTATTGTTTATCTACTTAAACATGTAACACACACAACTTCAAGCTTAGCAGTTATTGTGAAAGTGAATAGATCTCTTGTGACTCCCCCATAGATATACTCTTAGTATTTAGTCATGCTCAAAACCTCGATTAGTTAGAGAAAGTGTTTGAATTCAACATTTTTAAGAATCAAGCCAGCGGTGACAGGTCTGTACTTATGTCACACCCCGATAAAATCGTTTCACGAGTAACAAGTGCGGAAGCTCGGGGGCGTGACGAGAACGATCAATAAGCGTATGATTATCGCAAACATATAATTAGAATGCCATACATAGTTTGATTCAACGGTTACATATTCATTGTATTCCCAAGAATGATAGATGTTTAACAAAAACGATATGATTAACATTTTAATCATAAAATCATAGTTTCAATGTTATCAAAAGTATGGCATCCTATTCATCGTAGTGAGCAAAGGTCCCAAAGTATGCATGCATGATCTTACGTCGTTGCTAATTCCCTGAAAAACATAGTTAAAAGGATCAACAAAATTGTTGAGTGAAATTCACAGGTTTAACACATCATCATTTAAACCAAAAGTTGGTAATCGTTTCATAAGTCGTTTGTGCCATCCATGGCAAGTAGTACGATGATATATATAGTTTGAAACAATAAGTAGCTGACGGTGATCCCCCGAAGGTTTGCAAGACCTTGCGAGTTAAAGTGACGACACCTAGGCCTATAACCAAACCACGACTTTTTGTTGTTTTTGCCTGGGACCAATAAAATATACGCTCCTCGTCTCGACATATAGTCGGCAGTTAGCATGACTAACAAAAGTGGGAGGGATGTCATCCTAATAGTACTATTCGCATATTCGGTGGCTAGCGTCATCTAGCTAATGGTTACAGTTTGTAGTCATGAGGACTTCTATGCACTACAACTAGTTAACATAGGTTCGCACAAGGATTTGTTGTCAGGTTTTCAATCATCGCATGAAATCAGTTTGTACGTAAACAGTACATATGTTTTTCACCCCAAGTTTATAAAGCAGTAAAAAGCAGTAAAATAGGGGCTGTAAACTCACCTGGTAAGCTTTGTGAGTGCTAGCGTTTAAAGAAATAAGTTTGCCCAAAATAGCCTCCTAGCGCCCTATACGCATGAGGTCGTTTGTATAAGTAGATAGCTAACCGCGTATCTATGTTTGTATAGGTAGATGGCTAACCGCTCATCTATGTTTGTAAAAGTAGGTGGCTACCCGCACACCTATGATTGTATAAGTAGATGGCTACCCGCACATCTATGTAAGTAGAGGGCTACCCACCCATCTATGCTAGTTGTTCACTCAACTAGTAAATTAAAAATGTATATTGTTTCGAAAAGTGTACGACCCGTTGGTGATAGTTTTGTATGCATACTTGTATGTTTATCGAAAACATAATTACTTTGCTAATACATTGTACATTTAAGATTTTTAAACCTAAAATGTATATCGTTAGTGAAAACGCGATTATTAAATCGATTAGTAATTTCATTATCATTTATTCAAAACGTGGCGTTTAAATACATTTCTTTATTTGTTCAAGATTGAAAATTGTTGGATTTACAGAGTTTAGTGTTGTTTTCGTTAATGTTGTTAGGCCAAAGTTAGTGTTGTTAACTCACAGTTAGTGCTGTTAGTGTTGTTAAGTCTGTTAGTGCTGTTAGTGCAGTTACCACTGTTAGTGGAGTTACCACTGTTAAGTCACAGTTACCACTGTTAGTGCAGTTACCACTGTTAGTGCAGTTAGTGCTGTTAAGTCACAGTTAACACTGTTAGTGCAGTTACCACTGTTAGTGCAGTTACCACTGTTAGTGCAGTTACCACTGTTAGTGCAGTTAGTGCTGTTAAGTCACAGTTAACACTGTTAGTGCAGTTACCACTGTTAGTGCAGTTACCACTGTTAGTGCAGTTAGTGCTGTTAAGTCACAGTTAACACTGTTAGTGCAGTTACCACTGTTAGTGCAGTTACCACTGTTAGTGCAGTTACCACTGTTAGTGCAGTTAGTGCTGTTAAGTCACAGTTAACACTGTTAGTGCAGTTACCACTGTTAGTGCAGTTACCACTGTTAGTGCAGTTAGTGCTGTTAAGTCACAGTTAACACTGTTAGTGCTATTTTCATTTTTGAACAGATTTTGCCCCTTTATGACCCTTCTTTGGCTACGGTTTTGACTAGTCAAATGGACTTATTATGTTATGAAATTTTTATCATATATTCCCATATGTCTTAGGTTTACAGAAAAGTAAGATTCATAATTTTTGAACAAGTATAAGGGGTTCAAAACTATTTATTAGTACGCAAAGGTACAGCAGCTATTTTTCTAGATAGTTGTTAAGAAAATCATTTGTTTACTAAGTTAGACTCATCTTCACAAAACGTGCCCATACTACTTTTAAAGCTAAGACAAAATGTGACCTTTAGGAAAAAGATTCATCTCTTTTGGATCTATGGATAAAAAGTTATGGTCTCTCAAAGTAGGACCAAATCTCGTCTCCTAAAGACAGATTAGACACATGTTTTTGTAAAATCAGTTTGGGGTATCAAAACTTGTCCGAATTGCATGAGACCACTTGGGTTGGAAACCTAACTCTTTAAACTTAATTTTAGACTCCAGAAACAATAAATTTGGTTAATTTTTGACCGAGTTATTTACTTCCAAAGTCAGTCAAAGTTTATGTCCAGTAAGTTTCTTTGAGTTTTGTGTTTATTTAGTTCTCTTTTAACGAGTTTTCGTCATTAGTAATACATATTTATGTGTATATTAGTTGATTTTAACATAGGAGTGAACATCTAGCATGTGAGTATTTAAAATGAATGAAATGAATAGATCAAGAAGAGTTTCCTTACAAAGCTTTTAGGATGAAATGATAAGAAAAGAAGAGAACTTGAACTTGAATATGATCTTGAACCCCAAAGCTTTTATGAATATGATTTCTAAGCTTTTCTCTTTAAAAGTGGAGGTGAAATGTGATGGAAAGTGAGAGGGAAATTTGAGAGAGGAATGTGCAGAATTTTTGGAGAGTAAATGGTGAAGTGTGTATACGTATGTTTCTCCTTGCCTAATGTCTTTCTTAAATGTGAAGCAAGAGGAGGTGGTGATGGGAGGTGCTTAGTCTTTCAATCAATCAAGCAACTAGGCATGAAATCAAGTGTTCTTTGCAAGTGGATGTGGGTTATCAAGCAAGCAAGAAGGTAGGAGGAATGTATGGAAGAGGAGAAGGCAACGTAGACAAGAAGAGAAAGGAAAATCTGCTCATTTGACTTTTTGACCTACTAGCTAGCTAGCTTGGAATTAATTTCACAAGTTAGCTTGCTAGCTTGGATTAATTTGACATGTTAGCTTGCTAGCTTGAGTTAGTTTGACATGTTTAAACTACTTAGTCATTAGTTTAGGTGTTTAGTTTAAGTAGCATAATAATACAAGTAGTTAACTACTAATTATATTCAATAGTTTTTCATCGTTCGGGGAAAAGTTATCACCAACGTTCGTGTTTGTCGGAAGTCATCTGATTAAATCGCGTAATTCTCAATAATTACGTAAACGTAATGCATCAAGCATTAAAGTAATGTGTACCAAAAAGTGAAATGTGGGCTTGTGCTAGACTTATCTCAGTTTAAATCAAGTTTATATTTTATTAAAGAGGGAATTAGCGTAAGAATGCATGTAAATGGTGTACGGAAAGAGTACCGGTTTTCGAGGGTTGTCACATTCTCCTCCCGTTAAAGAAATTTCGTCCCGAAATTTAAGTTAAGTAGTGCCTTGAGTAACTGGCGTGTTATCAAATAGATGTGGGTACTTCCTCCACATTTCGTCTTCACACTCCCATGTAAACTCTGGGCCGCGTTTCGAGTTCCAACGAATTTTCACTAGTTTAATCCGACTGCGTCGGAGCTTTTGGATTCTTTCGTCCGACACTTCGATAGGTTCCTCCACAAAATTGAGTCGTGTATCGACACAGACTTCGTCAGGAGGGATAATTAAGGATTCGTCGGAAAGACACTTCTTTAGATTACTTACGTGGTGTCGTGAATGCTGCTCAGTTCTTGAGGCAGTTTGAGTTTATAAGCCACGGGACCAATCCTTGCAAGGATTTCAAAAGGTCCTATGTATCTTGGGTTTAGTTTTCCTCGTTTTCCAAAACGAGTTACCCCTTTCCAGGGCGATACCTTGAGTAGGACTTTGTCACCTACTTGAAATTCTAATGGTTTCCGACGGTTGTCGGCATAACTTTTCTGTCGATCTCGTGCCGCTTTTAATCGGATAAGTACTTGAGATATCTTGTCCGTTGTTTTTTTTTTTGGACAATCTCTGGGCCAGAAATTTGTGTCACTCAACTCTGCCCAGCAGAGTGGTGATCGGCACTTGCGTTGTATGGACGCTTCGAATGGTGTCATTCCAATACGGGTGTGATAATTATTGTTGTAGGAGAACTCGGTTAGGGGTAAATGTGCATCCCATTTTCCTCCAAAGTCAATCACACATGTTCATAATAAATATTCAAGTGTTGGTATTGTTCGTTCACTCTGGCCGTTGATTTGAGAACGGTAGGCAGTACTCATATCGAGACGAGTACCTAATGCCTTTTGTAGGGGTTGCCAGGAGTGAAAAATAAGTCGGCTATCTCTATCCGAGATAATGGGTATAGGTACACCGTGTTTAGAGACTACTTCTTTCAGGTAGACTCTAGTTAGCCTATCCATTTTATCGGTTTCCTTGATTGCTAGGAAATGGGCTGATTTTGTCAAACGATCAACAATGACCCCTATCGTGTCAGCTCCAGTTGATGTCTTTGGCAGCTTAGTAATGAAGTCCATCGTTATTTGTTCCCATTTCCACTGTGGCATTTCGGGTTGTTGTAGAAGTCCTGACGGTTTCTGATATTCGGCTTTGACTTTGGAACACGTCAGACACTTGCTAACATAAGTGGCGATCTCTCTTTTCATGTTCGGCCACCAATAATATCCTTTGATATCTTGGTTCATTTTGTCAGCTCGTGTATTGAGTAGTTAGACTTATGAGCTTCGTCCAATATTAACTTGCGCAATTCCTCAACACATGGTACCCAAATTCGGTTCATGAAATATAACGTATCATCCTCTTTGGGTTCAAGTTGCTTCTCCATTCCCCTCAGAGATTCTTCTTCAAGACGTTCGCTAGTGAGAGCTAGTTTTTGTGCATCACGAATTCGTGTATTGAGATTTGTGTGAATGGTCATCTCCAATGCACGCACTCTACGAGGCTTAACTCTTTCCTTACGACTCAGAGCATCAGCTACCACGTTAGCCTTGCCCGGGTGATACTTGATTTCACAGTCGTAATCGTTAAGTAATTCGACCCAACGTCGCTGTCTCATGTTGAGTTCTTTTTGGTCGAAGATGTGTTGGAGACTCTTGTGGTCGGTGTAAATTGTACTCTTGGTACCGTATAGATAATGTCTCCAGATTTTCAGCGCAAATACAACTGCTCCTAATTCTAGGTCGTGAGTAGTGTAATTCTTTTCGTGGATTTTTAGTTGACGAGAAGCATAAGCGATAACTTTTTCGTTTTGCATTAACACGCAACCTAGTCCTTGGTGTGAAGCATCGCAGTAGACAATAAAGTTATCCACTCCTTCAGGTAACGATAGGATAGGTGCGGTACAAAGCTTTTGTTTCAACAATTTGAAAGCGGCTTCTTGTTTCTCGTCCCAAATCAAAACTCTTATCCTTCTGAGTTAAGGAGTTAAGAGATTGGGCTATTTCGGAAAAGTTTTCGATGAATCGACGGCAACAACCAGCTAGACCAAGGAATTGACGTACTTCAGTTGGGGTTTTTGGCGCTTCCCAGTTTTTGATTGTCTCGATTTTAGATGGGTCCACATGGATTCCTTTTTCGTTTATCACATGACCAAGGAAGTGAACTTCTCCCATCCAAAATTCGCACTTAGAGAACTTTGCATATAGCTTCTCTTTCTCAAGTAGCTCGAGGGTTAATTTCAGGTGTTGTTTGTGATCTTCTTTCGTTTGAGAGTATATAAGGATGTTATCAATGAATATGATAACTAATTTGTCGAGATAGAGTTTGCAGACTATGTTCGTAAGGTCCATGAACATAACTGGCGCGTTTGCCAGTCCGCAAGGCATGGCTAAGAACTCGTAATGACCATGGTAAGTCCTATACGCGGTTTTAGGTACATCTTCTTCTCGCATTTTCAATTGGTGCTAACCCGTACGTAGATCGATTTTGAATGTAAGCTAGAACCTTGAAGTAGATCAAATAAATTGTCAATGCGTAGTAATGGGTATTGGTTTTTGATAGTGACTTTCTTTGGATCTCGGTAGTCGATACATATACCCATGGATCCATCCTTCTTCTTCACGAACAAGACCGGAGTTTCTCAGGGTGAAAGGCTCGATCGGATGAATCGTAAGTCTAGAAATTCTTGTAGTTGTGTAGATAGTCCTTGCATTTCTGATGGAGTAAGTCGGTATGGCGAGCGCGCAATCGGTGCGGCTCCAGGTACTAGATCAATATGGAATTCGACTTGTCTCGGGGGTGGTAGTCCTGGAACATCTTCAGGAAACGCTTCTAGGTGATCTCGTGCTATGGGTATGTCGTATATGTGTAGCCCTTCGGGTTTCTTTTCCACAAAGTGCGCCAAAATGTTTCATAACTTTTTCGAAGGTACTTGCTAGCTTTCATGCAAGTAACTATTTTTAGAGCACTCCTCTTCTTTTCTCGTAGGAACTTCGCCTGATGGTAATGGGATTCGTGAAAATTTCTCGAAGCATGGAATTTTGGCACGATTATTGGATAGCCAATCCATTCCGACTATGACATCAAGCTTCCTAGTTTGACACGAAATAAATAAATTTCGAAAGGATGTCCCTCGAGAGTTTAAGGTACACCTTGGTATAACTTCTTTTGATTCGGCTTGTTTTCCATTAGTTAATGCTATGGTGTACTTGGTGTCTAATTTACGAGATTCGATCTCTAAAGGTGATCTAGGTTCGGTAGGCCAAAAGAAAACTTATATATAAGAACGCATCAAGCACCGTACAAAAGTTTGAGACGTTTGTTACAAAATTGATTAAGGTCTACTCCTCATCAACGCCTCAATATATCTTCTTACGTATATATTTATATGTATCCGAAATACCTTCTACTTCTAATCTATTCTAAATTAAGATCATATGGGTAATAGCGTGCCTCTAGCATGTCGCTATAACGTAGAGACGTAGTGTAGGCGATAGTGTCCTCGGTGGATTGTCGACACTTCTTTTTGATCCAAGGCTTAACTTTTCGTTTCAGATTAGTCACCAGTTTCTTCCAGAAACAAATCCTATCCTTGATTTGAATGAGAATAGGCCTTTTTGCAATTCTCCGTTGTAGTTCATAGGTTTTGCACTTCATTCCGATTTCCCAAACTCGGGCATCCAATTCTGTAGCTTGATCTCTCAATCTTTCATACTCGTCTACAGGGATTATCCCGCCGTTTTGATCCTCGTTTTGATCCTCGACTTCTTCTTCTTCTATTGGAGCAACTATCTCGTCAAGGTATTCGTACTGAATTTGTTCTTCGTGGATCAGATCATCATCGGATCGGTAACCGTTTATAGCTAGGCTTTCCATTTCCTATGATAGAACATCCTATTAATAGTAGTGACAAGATATTCGATCATAAAGGTTTTGAGCACATAACACTCCAAAACGTTGAGCGAGTAAACAAAACGTTGTAAAAATAAGTTGTCAAATTGAACCGATATTTTCTACTTGATTTTAAATACGGCAAGTATCATAAGGTTTCCTTGAATCCAAATTGTAATGGTAGGTGGAAAATAATTTTAAATACACGTTGCAAAGTAGAACAGGTTTTCCTCGCACAAAAAGTTTTAATGACTAAACGTCTTGTCACTAAGTAGTCCTATCGTGCTACCCTTTGAATAAAATCACTGGGGTGAGTGGTGCCATTGTCATTGGCGTTGCTATTATCCTTGTTGTTGATTTTCGGGCAATTGTTCCGGTAGTGGTTTGGGTTCCCACACTCGAAACATCTAGCGTTCTGTCGTCTATCATCTCCTTGAATGAGGGGGGTTCTTTCTGTAAAACTTAGTTTTATGGCCCCATTTGTTTATAGATACCGCAATGATTACACATGTCCTTGGGGTGTCTTCGACACTATACACACTTTGCGTATTTCTCTTGTACCCTTTGTTCTTGAAGTGATTTTAACGCAGGCCTTCTTGGTCCTCTACTGTTTGTTACTTTGTTGACCATGTCAGTCGTTTCCCTCAATGGCCTCGGCGTTTGTGAATTCTGAGTTTCTTTGGTTGTATATGGCATTATGGCGTCTTGGTGGGTGGCATGATTTAGGTGTTAGTACACGAGGTAAGGGAGCGGTAATGATATATAATGATTCATGCCAACACAAGGAAGCAGAATTCAAGTCATAGTATGTCGCATCTTACATTAAGTAGGAAAACATTTGTATTTAAGTTCTTTACGTAGAACATAATGTGAGTGAATGAGGTTCTTCTATTCTCGTTTACACGAAGTTTCTCATTGCACGATATGCAGTAGGCATAATCGATCGTGCATAATAAAATAACGGGAGTACGTCGATATCCTAGCCCCATCTAGATGTGTCGTACCGTTTTGCAGCATCATGACGTAGGCGTGTAGCTCAAGACGGCTCTTAACGTGTGAGTTGGTCATGACGACCAGTGTAGGTATATCAATTACTTTGAGGGATTTCCTAGTTTAAGTGAATCATAGGTTGTACGCTTACTACATATAACTACTTCCGATCTCCCATCAATTCCTCTTTAATTGTACATAGGTGATCAAGCTATGTTAAATTAAAGTCAGATGATGCAACACCCGAGCTAGTCATACTTAGAAAGAATACTCACAATTTATCGGTTATAGTATAGGCTCCCCTCGTTCGGGTAAGCGCGTAGTTAGGAAAGTTCACCCATTTTAGGTGCGTGTGCCATTTTGGCGAAAGGTTCCACGTCTTATTGACTTCAGGAATTGTGTCACGTGTCGTCGGAGGTAGTGGTGATGATAATGGTGATGTCTCATTACAATCATCGTCAAAGGTTGCTCGAAAGCGGGACGGTAGGTTTTCATATAAGGACGTGTAATGAGGTTTTCGCTATCGCAGTTGGGTTCAGACGAATTCTCATCGATGTTAATCACGAGGATGAAGTAGTCTCCAGTCGTGTAGTGATAATAGTGTTTCCGTACTATAAGGTATAGGTGATGCAAATGCATGAAATGAATGAATGAATGTCCGAGTCCAAGGCTATAGTCTAGGTCTCTAAGACTCCTAGTTCGCTATATCCAATGGCTCTGATACCAATCTGTCACACCCCGATAAAATCGTTTCACGAGTAACAAGTGCGGAAGCTCGGGGGCGTGACGAGAACGATCAATAAGCGTATGATTATCGCAAACATATAATTAGAATGCCATACATAGTTTGATTCAACGGTTACATATTCATTGTATTCCCAAGAATGATAGATGTTTAACAAAAACGATATGATTAACATTTTAATCATAAAATCATAGTTTCAATGTTATCAAAAGTATGGCATCCTATTCATCGTAGTGAGCAAAGGTCCCAAAGTATGCATGCATGATCTTACGTCGTTGCTAATTCCCTGAAAAACATAGTTAAAAGGATCAACAAAATTGTTGAGTGAAATTCACAGGTTTAACACATCATCATTTAAACCAAAAGTTGGTAATCGTTTCATAAGTCGTTTGTGCCATCCATGGCAAGTAGTACGATGATATATATAGTTTGAAACAATAAGTAGCTGACGGTGATCCCCCGAAGGTTTGCAAGACCTTGCGAGTTAAAGTGACGACACCTAGGCCTATAACCAAACCACGACTTTTTGTTGTTTTTGCCTGGGACCAATAAAATATACGCTCCTCGTCTCGACATATAGTCGGCAGTTAGCATGACTAACAAAAGTGGGAGGGATGTCATCCCAATAGTACTATTCGCATATTCGGTGGCTAGCGTCATCTAGCTAATGGTTACAGTTTGTAGTCATGAGGACTTCTATGCACTACAACTAGTTAACATAGGTTCGCACAAGGATTTGTTGTCAGGTTTTCAATCATCGCATGAAATCAGTTTGTACGTAAACAGTACATATGTTTTTCACCCCAAGTTTATAAAGCAGTAAAAAGCAGTAAAATAGGGGCTGTAAACTCACCTGGTAAGCTTTGTGAGTGCTAGCGTTTAAAGAAATAAGTTTGCCCAAAATAGCCTCCTAGCGCCCTATACGCATGAGGTCGTTTGTATAAGTAGATAGCTAACCGCGTATCTATGTTTGTATAGGTAGATGGCTAACCGCTCATCTATGTTTGTAAAAGTAGGTGGCTACCCGCACACCTATGATTGTATAAGTAGATGGCTACCCGCACATCTATGTAAGTAGAGGGCTACCCACCCATCTATGCTAGTTGTTCACTCAACTAGTAAATTAAAAATGTATATTGTTTCGAAAAGTGTACGACCCGTTGGTGATAGTTTTGTATGCATACTTGTATGTTTATCGAAAACATAATTACTTTGCTAATACATTGTACATTTAAGATTTTTAAACCTAAAATGTATATCGTTAGTGAAAACGCGATTATTAAATCGATTAGTAATTTCATTATCATTTATTCAAAACGTGGCGTTTAAATACATTTCTTTATTTGTTCAAGATTGAAAATTGTTGGATTTACAGAGTTTAGTGTTGTTTTCGTTAATGTTGTTAGGCCAAAGTTAGTGTTGTTAACTCACAGTTAGTGCTGTTAGTGTTGTTAAGTCTGTTAGTGCTGTTAGTGCAGTTACCACTGTTAGTGGAGTTACCACTGTTAAGTCACAGTTACCACTGTTAGTGCAGTTACCACTGTTAGTGCAGTTAGTGCTGTTAAGTCACAGTTAACACTGTTAGTGCAGTTACCACTGTTAGTGCAGTTACCACTGTTAGTGCAGTTACCACTGTTAGTGCAGTTAGTGCTGTTAAGTCACAGTTAACACTGTTAGTGCAGTTACCACTGTTAGTGCAGTTACCACTGTTAGTGCAGTTAGTGCTGTTAAGTCACAGTTAACACTGTTAGTGCAGTTACCACTGTTAGTGCAGTTACCACTGTTAGTGCAGTTACCACTGTTAGTGCAGTTAGTGCTGTTAAGTCACAGTTAACACTGTTAGTGCAGTTACCACTGTTAGTGCAGTTACCACTGTTAGTGCAGTTAGTGCTGTTAAGTCACAGTTAACACTGTTAGTGCAGTTACCACTGTTAGTGCAGTTACCACTGTTAGTGCAGTTAGTGCTGTTAAGTCACAGTTAACACTGTTAGTGCTATTTTCATTTTTGAACAGATTTTGCCCCTTTATGACCCTTCTTTGGCTACGGTTTTGACTAGTCAAATGGACTTATTATGTTATGAAATTTTTATCATATATTCCCATATGTCTTAGGTTTACAGAAAAGTAAGATTCATAATTTTTGAACAAGTATAAGGGGTTCAAAACTATTTATTAGTACGCAAAGGTACAGCAGCTATTTTTCTAGATAGTTGTTAAGAAAATCATTTGTTTACTAAGTTAGACTCATCTTCACAAAACGTGCCCATACTACTTTTAAAGCTAAGACAAAATGTGACCTTTAGGAAAAAGATTCATCTCTTTTGGATCTATGGATAAAAAGTTATGGTCTCTCAAAGTAGGACCAAATCTCGTCTCCTAAAGACAGATTAGACACATGTTTTTGTAAAATCAGTTTGGGGTATCAAAACTTGTCCGAATTGCATGAGACCACTTGGGTTGGAAACCTAACTCTTTAAACTTAATTTTAGACTCCAGAAACAATAAATTTGGTTAATTTTTGACCGAGTTATTTACTTCCAAAGTCAGTCAAAGTTTATGTCCAGTAAGTTTCTTTGAGTTTTGTGTTTATTTAGTTCTCTTTTAACGAGTTTTCGTCATTAGTAATACATATTTATGTGTATATTAGTTGATTTTAACATAGGAGTGAACATCTAGCATGTGAGTATTTAAAATGAATGAAATGAATAGATCAAGAAGAGTTTCCTTACAAAGCTTTTAGGATGAAATGATAAGAAAAGAAGAGAACTTGAACTTGAATATGATCTTGAACCCCAAAGCTTTTATGAATATGATTTCTAAGCTTTTCTCTTTAAAAGTGGAGGTGAAATGTGATGGAAAGTGAGAGGGAAATTTGAGAGAGGAATGTGCAGAATTTTTGGAGAGTAAATGGTGAAGTGTGTATACGTATGTTTCTCCTTGCCTAATGTCTTTCTTAAATGTGAAGCAAGAGGAGGTGGTGATGGGAGGTGCTTAGTCTTTCAATCAATCAAGCAACTAGGCATGAAATCAAGTGTTCTTTGCAAGTGGATGTGGGTTATCAAGCAAGCAAGAAGGTAGGAGGAATGTATGGAAGAGGAGAAGGCAACGTAGACAAGAAGAGAAAGGAAAATCTGCTCATTTGACTTTTTGACCTACTAGCTAGCTAGCTTGGAATTAATTTCACAAGTTAGCTTGCTAGCTTGGATTAATTTGACATGTTAGCTTGCTAGCTTGAGTTAGTTTGACATGTTTAAACTACTTAGTCATTAGTTTAGGTGTTTAGTTTAAGTAGCATAATAATACAAGTAGTTAACTACTAATTATATTCAATAGTTTTTCATCGTTCGGGGAAAAGTTATCACCAACGTTCGTGTTTGTCGGAAGTCATCTGATTAAATCGCGTAATTCTCAATAATTACGTAAACGTAATGCATCAAGCATTAAAGTAATGTGTACCAAAAAGTGAAATGTGGGCTTGTGCTAGACTTATCTCAGTTTAAATCAAGTTTATATTTTATTAAAGAGGGAATTAGCGTAAGAATGCATGTAAATGGTGTACGGAAAGAGTACCGGTTTTCGAGGGTTGTCACATTCTCCTCCCGTTAAAGAAATTTCGTCCCGAAATTTAAGTTAAGTAGTGCCTTGAGTAACTGGCGTGTTATCAAATAGATGTGGGTACTTCCTCCACATTTCGTCTTCACACTCCCATGTAAACTCTGGGCCGCGTTTCGAGTTCCAACGAATTTTCACTAGTTTAATCCGACTGCGTCGGAGCTTTTGGATTCTTTCGTCCGACACTTCGATAGGTTCCTCCACAAAATTGAGTCGTGTATCGACACAGACTTCGTCAGGAGGGATAATTAAGGATTCGTCGGAAAGACACTTCTTTAGATTACTTACGTGGTGTCGTGAATGCTGCTCAGTTCTTGAGGCAGTTTGAGTTTATAAGCCACGGGACCAATCCTTGCAAGGATTTCAAAAGGTCCTATGTATCTTGGGTTTAGTTTTCCTTGTTTTCCAAAACGAGTTACCCCTTTCCAGGGCGATACCTTGAGTAGGACTTTGTCACCTACTTGAAATTCTAATGGTTTCCGACGGTTGTCGGCATAACTTTTCTGTCGATCTCGTGCCGCTTTTAATCGGATAAGTACTTGAGATATCTTGTCCGTTGTTTTTTTTTTTGGACAATCTCTGGGCCAGAAATTTGTGTCACTCAACTCTGCCCAGCAGAGTGGTGATCGGCACTTGCGTTGTATGGACGCTTCGAATGGTGTCATTCCAATACGGGTGTGATAATTATTGTTGTAGGAGAACTCGGTTAGGGGTAAATGTGCATCCCATTTTCCTCCAAAGTCAATCACACATGTTCATAATAAATATTCAAGTGTTGGTATTGTTCGTTCACTCTGGCCGTTGATTTGAGAACGGTAGGCAGTACTCATATCGAGACGAGTACCTAATGCCTTTTGTAGGGGTTGCCAGGAGTGAAAAATAAGTCGGCTATCTCTATCCGAGATAATGGGTATAGGTACACCGTGTTTAGAGACTACTTCTTTCAGGTAGACTCTAGTTAGCCTATCCATTTTATCGGTTTCCTTGATTGCTAGGAAATGGGCTGATTTTGTCAAACGATCAACAATGACCCCTATCGTGTCAGCTCCAGTTGATGTCTTTGGCAGCTTAGTAATGAAGTCCATCGTTATTTGTTCCCATTTCCACTGTGGCATTTCGGGTTGTTGTAGAAGTCCTGACGGTTTCTGATATTCGGCTTTGACTTTGGAACACGTCAGACACTTGCTAACATAAGTGGCGATCTCTCTTTTCATGTTCGGCCACCAATAATATCCTTTGATATCTTGGTTCATTTTGTCAGCTCGTGTATTGAGTAGTTAGACTTATGAGCTTCGTCCAATATTAACTTGCGCAATTCCTCAACACATGGTACCCAAATTCGGTTCATGAAATATAACGTATCATCCTCTTTGGGTTCAAGTTGCTTCTCCATTCCCCTTAAAGTTTGAAAGTATATTGACTGAGACCAGGTCTGTACCAACGTACAACAAAGGAAACAGACAGTATAAATCCCCAAATGTTGTCAGATACAAACTCAATTCAATTGAAGCATGGCAAGCTAATACATAAGAATTTAAGACACATTGTCATACATCATATGATGGTCATCATAAAAGAGTAAACACAGAGTTAAGTATTTCTTAATTGCTCAAAGAGGTGTGGAAACATGTCTACCAATATATCGTGCAAGTAGTCAGGTGTTTATAAGAGCAAAAATAACACATACAAGATAAACCTACTGATATATCGAGGATAAAATTTGAGATTGTCGTTTGAGGAGTGTCTCCTAATGTACTATCATATTCCTAGTTGTTTTGAGACACAACTAAACGTCTTTTAACAAATGTTGCAACGTTGCTTTTCTTAAATGTTAAATAAACATCAAGAATGGCTATTGCTTTGTTCCCTTTTTTTTTTTTTTTTTTTTTTTTTTTGTGTAAAACTTTAACAAATAATAATAAGAACATAACAGACTAAGGTCACAAATATTACTTTTGAATGGGAAAGAAACGTAAACCTATCATGTTGACAAGCTCATCAAAACGAGCACGGGAAAAGGCTTTGGTGAACAGATCGGCATTCTGCTTAAGGGTATCTATTTGGACCAGATCAATTAGGTGTTTCTCATAACAATCACGAATGAAATGAAACCTAATTTCTATATGTTTGGTCTTAGAATGTTGGACAGGATTACGAGTGATACATATAGCAGCAGTATTATCTATATGAATATGAGTCATAGTTAAGAGTAAACCGTAATCGCGCAACTGGTGTTGTATCCAAAGAACCTGGGAACAGCAACTAGCAGCAGCAATGTATTCAGCCTCTGCGGTTGAGGTAGAAACAGTTGTTTGCTTTTTGCACTGCCATGATACGAGCCGAGGTCCAAGAAACTGACATCCACCAGAAGTAGACTTCTTATCCATATTGCATCCACCATAGTCCGAGTCCGAATAAGCAGAAAGCGCGAAAGTTTTCTCATTTGAATACCATAGACCAAGGGTTGGTCTATATTTGAGATAACCAAAGATTCGCGTTACCGCCCGCATATGAGACACCTTTGGTTGGGACTGATATCTAGAACAGAGAGAAACGGCAAAGACAATGTCCGGACGTGATGCAGTGAGATACATCAGAGAACCAATCATAGATCGGTACTCTTTTTCCGGACAGTCCTCTTCGTCCTCTGCTGGACCAAGATGATGGTTCAGTTCCAAAGGCGTCCCATAGGATTTACAATCAGTCAAGTTATAGCGAGTTAACATGTCGTTAACATACTTAGACTGATGGATGTAAATCCCTTTAGCAGACTGCTCAACTTGCACACCCAAGAAAAATTTTAGCTCCCCCATAGCACTCATCTCGAACTCCGACTTCATGATTCGTTCGAAATCTCTACACATATCATCCTTGGTAGCACCAAAGATGATATCATCTACATAAACCTGCACTAACAAAAGATGGTTATCTGCATGTTTAATAAATAAAGTACTGTCAATCATACCCCGTACAAAGCCATTTTTCAACAAATGCGTTGCAAGTCTCTCATACCAAGCTCTAGGAGCTTGATGAAGACCATACAACGCCTTGTCCAGCTTGCATACGTAGGACGGATTGACAGAGTCCTCGAAACCTGGTGGCTGCTTCACGTAAACCTCCTCCACAACTTGACCGTAAAGAAAAGCACTCTTTACGTCAAGTTGATATACCCGAAATCCCTTGAATGAGGCAAACGCCAAAAATATACGTATCGATTCCAGACGGGCAACCGGGGCAAACACTTCATCATAGTCCAATCCTTCAATTTGAGTGAAGCCTTGGACCACTAGTCGTGCTTTGTTGCGGATAACAACACCCCGGTCATCCTTCTTGACTCGATAGACCCAACGGGTGCCAATGGGATGAACACCCTTGGGAAGCGGCACCAGAGTCCACACTTGCAACTTATTAAACTGTTGAAGTTCTTCTTGCATCGCTTCAACCCAGTGAGGGTCCTTCAATGCATCAGCAGTCTTCTTCGGCTCCACTTGTGAAAGAAAACATTCTTCAATGTGCGAAGCTAGACAAACAAGTTCGGAATCGTCAGCAAGTGTAGATGTTGAAGCAGACTCAGCATCAGCAAGTTGACGTCTGGTCAGTACTCCCTGATTTAAGTTACCAATGATAGCATCAACCGGATGTGACACATTGATACGAGAACTCGGAATGTGGGCTGGAATAATGACAGAGTCAAGATTCGTAGAGTCAGCCTCCATTTCGAGCTCAAGATCAGATGTATCAGGAAGATCGGATGCTGGTGATGGTTCTGGTTCAGAGATGGGAGATAGGTCGGAAGCTTCAAACATGGGTTCCTCATCAAGAACACTCGCAGGAGCAGGCGTAGGTGGAGAGTCGATAGAGACAACAGGATCATTGGCGGGTGTGGCTGGAGATGGAGGAGACACATGAGCAGTAGAATTGTTAGATACTAGATCCAACCCATGAAGTAACGTTACAAATTCTTGTTCTTCGTGTTCCTCAGGAAGGTTGAAGGAATCGAACAAAATTTGATAATCAAACAAGTATTCGGGTCCCTTTCCCTGAGGGTTGTCGGTATAGTGAAAGAAAGTAACCTCAAAGTGCTCCTCCACTCGCTTGGTCACGAGATTATACACACGTTTATTAGGTGAGTTGTTTGAGAATCCCAAAAAGACACCCTCACATGATTTCTCACCGAACTTGGCAATACGTTCCTTGGTGTGCAAAATCGTGCAGAGACACCCAAACGGTTCAAGGAACTGAAGATTCGGCTTGCGGTTGTTGAACAATTCATAAGAAGTTTTGTTCATCTTCTTGACCGTTAGAACCCGATTTAGAACATAACAGGCCGTGTTAACAGCCTCAGCCCAAAAAGTGATTGGAAGCTTGGAATCAGATAACATTGTGCGAGCAGCTTCAATCAAGGTTCGGTTCTTTCGTTCTGCGACTCCGTTCTGTTGTGGAGTCCTCGCGGCACTGAATTGATGTTCAATCCCATTACTCAAGCAGTAAAGCTCGATAATGGAGTTCTTAAACTCCGTACCATTATCACTGCGAATCTTCTTAATCCTCAACTCACATAGATTTTGCAATTTGTCAAACAAATAGATGAGAATTTCCGGCACCTCATCCTTGGTCTTTAGAAAGTATACCCACGAAAATCGCGAGTAATCGTCCGTCACAACCAGACAGTAAGAAGCTCCTCCCAAACTCTTCTTTCGAACTGGCCCGAAAAGATCCATATGAAAAAGCTCCAAGGGCTTTTCAGTGGAAATGGCCAACTTTGGTTTGTGAGATTTCTTAAGTTGTTTTCCCTTCTGGCATGGGACGCAGTGATCGTTTAAACCAAAAGATTGTCGGGGAACACCTCGCACAAGATCATTCTTAACCAAATAATTCATTTTGCGGAAGTGCAGGTGTCCCATACGACGATGCCATAGCAGTGATTCCTTCTCGGGAGCTTTGGATAAGAGACACGTGAGTTGTGTTGTTTCCACAGTACTCATGTCCAGAATGTAAGTATCACGCTCCCGGGGTGCCCTCAGTAGCACCCATTCCTCAGGGATAACAAATCCCGGCTTCAAGATGCAACACTCAGTGTCTGTGAAAGCAGTAGTGTACTTTTTATCGCACACTTGTGAGACACTGAGAAGATTATGTTGCAGCTGTTCTACGAAGTTCACCTTCTCAAAGCTTACCATTCCATTGGTAAGCGTTCCTTGGCCAGAAATAACACCTCCCTTGTCACCAGCGAAAGCCACATACCCTCCATTATAGGCATGGACTTCAGATAAGAGAGAGACATCTCCGGTCATGTGCCGGGAGCAACCGCTGTCGATGTATCATTTGCTGTTCTTTACAGAGTCGGATTGCTGCGGCACCAAAAACAAAAGGGAACTAGTTAGTAATGGAGACCCAAGCCTTGATAGTCTTGGGTTCTCCAGTGACATCATCAACAACAACCACATCAGTCAAAATTTTATTTTCAAATATTTTGGAATGTTTGACTGATGAATTATTGTCGGATGCAGAATCCTGAGAAGATTCTTTTATCTTCCAAACCTGTTTTGGTTTGGTTACTTGCTTGGCAACAACTTTGAGCTTTGTATTTTTCAAAGTGGTTTGCTCAATGTTGTTTACCTTTACAGCAGGAACAGGTGTGGTTGAGCCTTTCTTTGAGATGGGCTTCTTAAAAGAATTTTGAATTTTAGTAACTTTAAACCCTTGTTTCCCTGACTGCTTTTTAGCAAGCACGGGACAATCATTAATCAAGTGACCTTGCTTCTTGCAATAGAAGCAAGATCTTAGCTCAACATTCAATTGAGATTGAGGAATAAAACGATGAGCTTTCCCAAAAGAAACATGTGTTGAACAGTTACTTTTACGTGAGCATTCAACAATAGATGGTTTAGAAAACATTTGAGAAGATTTATTTAAAATATTCGTTTTATTAATAATCTTCTTTTGAGGTCCAGCCATAGCTTTACCCTTTTCTTTTGTAATAGCCTGTTCATTCTTTTCAATAGTTATTATATAATTCTCAGGCTTAGCATGTTTTTTAACTGGTCTATACTCTAGATCAGTTATATCCTCAATTTCAATTTCCTCTTCATTGATTGGAGGAAGCACAGAAAGAGCCTTTCCTAATTTAGGCTCAACAATAGAATCAAACTTAATAGGCTCAGTCTGATGGTTTTCAGCCTTAATAGGCTTAATGATCTCAACCTTTTGAGTCTTACTTGATTCAGACTTACTAGAATTATCCCTAACAAGCACGGGCTTACTAGTGTTAGGTTGAGATGATGCAATGACAACCTTTTCAGCCTTAATAAACTCAGGCTTACTTATCTTGATGCTCACAGAAGATTTAATAGGTTTGACGTCTATCTCAGTCAAAACAGACGTCAGGTCATTGACAGTTTCCCGAACAGGCATCGGAAGATAGTTTTTAGGAGGTGGGACTTGATGAAAGCCAAGTCCTGCCTTGCTCTTTGTGTCAGTTCTTTGAGCCTGTAGGATTTCGTCAAAGACTAGAGAGGATGTTGAGAAGTTAGAAAGCTTTTTCTTTAAGTTTAAAACTTCATTTTGTGATTCAACAAGTTCCCTTTTAACTGATGATAACATATCAACGTAGCTACCAATTTCATCTTGTTGTTCAAAAATTTTAGCTTTAAGTTCTTTCTTTTCTTCTAAAATAGCTTTTAATTTTTGACCACTTGCCTTATCACTGTCACGTAACATATCATTTTTTTCATTTAACTGTTCAATGGCAGTGTTAAGGCGTGTAGTATCCTCTCTATACCTGTTTAATTGATTTGTTAGTTTAATGCATGACACACAAGATAATGGTTCATCATATACCTCATGCACTTCAGCCATCAGTGCACGTTCAGTGTCTTCTTCATCAGGATCAGACCATTCCCAAGCATTATTTGAGAGAAGGAGCGCAGCGGAAACCATAGCCTTCTCTTCAGTTCTAGTCTTGTCCGATGAATGGTGTTGGGAAGGTTTGGATAACCCAGAGGGTGGGTTCTTCTTTCTGTCACATTCCCGAGCAAAATGTCCATATTGTTGACACTGATAGCACTTAACTTTGCTCTTATTAAATCCTAAACCCTTCTCTTCAGGGTCTGTGACATTCTTCCTCCCAGTCTTCTTAAGAAAGTTCTTGACACGCCTAGTGAGCATCGCCATGCTCCACTTTAAGTCCATGCGTTCAAGTTCCTCATTATCTATCTGACTGAAGTCTTCTTCAGTCAAGGACACTGTGCTATTCTTGTTTGATAAGAAATCATCGTAAGCGGACAAGAAAGCAGTAAACACAGCAGCGTGTTCTTCGGCAACTGCAGGAGATGCGCCTTTGAAATTTTGATAAGCAGCACCTCCACTGGAAGAATTGGTGGTGTTGTATCCAAAGCCACCAGATGTACTAGGAGCACCGGAGTCCCCAGATAGAAAAGCAGTTCCGGCAGCATGAGTTGCTGCAGCATGAGTTGCTGCAGCAGGAGCATCTACGCCATAGAGCTTTGGATTTTGTAGATGAGCAGTAGCTTTAGTCTCCTTCTTTTGCATATCTAGGAGATCAGCAGCAATCTGGCCGATGAGATCGTCAAGCTCCATGTCCATAATGTCCTCATCTTTCTCCATGAGCAGCACTCTAGTATTCCACTTCTTGGGTAAGGAACCCAGAAGTTTCTTATTAACATCGGTTTTGTCAAGAGTGACTCCACCTTCGACTAATTCACTCACCAGTTGTGAGTATCTGCTGCACATATCCTCTAATGACTCAGTAGGCAGCATATCAAAAACTTCAAACTGCTTTTTCACTAAGTCCAGTTTGTTCCTTTTGTATTGATCACTGCCTCCGCACTTCTTCTCGAACCCCTTCCAAAGATCGTATGCAGTCTTGTGATGTCGGAGTTGTCTAAGTAGTGGTTGGGGTAAGGCCATGGTAATAGCGGAGTATGTTTTCCGCTCGGTGTCGAAGGCCTTACGCTCTTCAGGAGTCATGGATTTAATGGACTTCTCCGGTATTGGTCCATTAAAAATACCTGTTCTACCAGGGCGTTCATATCTCTCTTCTAAGTAGATAAGCATTTCCGCATCATTAAATGATACGAATGCCTCAAAACGTTGACGCCAATCGAGGTAGTTCATCCCAGCTGTATACATAGGAGGTTTATTCGTGGAACCCACCTCACTATTGTGTCGTAACATAGCTCCAACTTGCTGAAGCGACGTGGAAGTAGAAACAGACATGATACTGGGTTTAAGAGACTTTTCAAAAATTTTGAAACTGAAAAAGGCGACACAAAGGTTGTGTCGCAACTATTATGTCGCAAATGAGGCAAAGGCGACACAGAGGTTATGTCGCAACAGAGATGTCAGCGACACAAAGGTTATGTCGCAAAAGGAATATCAGCGACACAAAGGTTATGTCGCAAGAGTAGTATCAGCGACACAAAGGTTATGTCGCAAGAGTAGTATCAGCGACACAGAGATTATGTCGCAACAGTATGTCGCAAGAAACCCTACAGCGACACAAATATTATGTCGCAAGCTTGTGTCGCAAAACGGCGCTGTTTGATGCCAAAACCTCAAAAAACGAAATTTTTGAAACCTAAACGAATTTTATTAACCAATTTCGTGAAATCACAGTTACAAGGGTTCAAAAATAACACAATTCAGCTCCAATAACACCTGTAATGAAGATCAAACACCAAAACAAGATGTTAAATAATCAAAATAAGTGTAAACAATTTACCAAACGATTTGATACCACCAAAATCTATTGATTATGGCTCTGATACCAATTGTTGATCCCACTATGAACCTTTGAATCAAATCGTCACGAATCTTATGCAAGATCAAACCACAACACAATAATAAAGCTAAAACAATTAAACTCAATGAAGTATGAACTTTATATTGCAAGTGATCAAATTATCTCTGAGAGAAAATACAGCCAAAAACACAGAGAAAAACT
Organism: Logfia minima; assembly: GCA_963921325.1. Lineage (NCBI taxonomy): Eukaryota > Viridiplantae > Streptophyta > Magnoliopsida > Asterales > Asteraceae > Logfia > Logfia minima. Next base: position 31,709,988 of record OY992764.1, read on the forward strand.
GATATCAAAAAGTCTAACCTAATTACAAAGTAATTAGAGGTATTTATACTAATCTGGCCGACTTATGCGACACAAGCCTTGTGTCGCAGGATTCACTATTGCGACACAAGCACTGTGTCGCACCTATCACTTATGCGACACAAGCCTTGTGTCGCAGTACACAGAAAATGTAACTTTATTTACTCTATTACATTTACAGACACAGTACAGACTTGACCAACTGACAGACACTCTAATATGTATCAACAGAACCAAAACTACCCAATCCTTTTTCCAAGGGGTTATTTGAACCCATTTCTATTGATGCTTATGGGGATTTAGATACTATGTTTAAGAGCAGGGGTGTGTTATTTGGTAAGTTTTGGGTTGAAGGTTTAGAAGGGATATTTGAGCTTTCACGAAAAAGCTATTCTTTTAGAGTTTCTAAAGGTTTTCCATTAATGAAGATGTAGATGACTTCAAGATTGATTGTGGAGATGCTGGTATTGAAGATGATCTTGGAGAGATGAAGATAGATATTTCTCTATCCTTGGAGGTGGCTTGTGATGGATTTTCGTATAGGTACTTGGTGTTAATTAGGTTGATCAATAAGCCGCCCGAAAATTATTGGAGAGTTGATCATATCATTTTGATTATTAATGGGGTGAAGTTTCATAGGGATGCTGAAGTGAAGAATGACTTCCTCCCAAATGAGTATGATTAGAAAGGAAGAGGTAATTGGAAAGAGGATCCAACTTGAAGAAGGATGTCGAGTCTAGCTTTAGACTCGTTAATAAATAAAGCGCTTCTCGGGAGGCAACCCGTGTTTTCTAATGATTTACTTTTTCTTTTGTAGTTTTATTTGTAATTTTGCAGGTTTAGATGATGGTTGGCTTATCCCGATGTTACGAGTTGTTGGAATACACACACATCAAGTTTTTCTCAGCATTTTTTTTTCAACTTCTACGCATACCACGGGGGAAGTACTCGCTCCCTTTTACTTCCTCCCGTTCTATTTTGTCTATAATTTTGTGCAATGAGGGCATTGCCCAACTTAAGTGTAGGGGAGGGCGTGTTCTACACGTTTTTACACTTGATTTTTTTGCTTTTATTCTTGTTAGATCATGATAGAATACTAATTTAATCTATTTCCCCCTCTTGCATAATGTTTTTGAGATGATAATACTGTAAATGGTTCAATGACTTGCTTTAGGATCTAATGGCAACCGTGATAATCACCATTCTGCTGATTTAAGTGTTGTAAGTGATAAGGAGGTAATTTGGGTACTAATTACATTTATTCACATGCTAACATATAATCTGTAATCTTAACCTAGATTAGTTTTGTTGACTGTTGCTAAGTGTAATTAGACTTAAATTCTCAAACATTGTGACCTTAATTTTAATTTGAAGAATTCTTAGCATTTTGAAATTAGACGTTGATACTTCGTTAAGTTATAAAAAAAAAAAAAAAAAAAAAGATTAAGCTTGTGGTATTTGTATCGTTAAAGTTTGGTTATCTGTGATTGCATAAATGGCCTTTGGAACTCGGACAAGTAAACTCTGAGGAATGCTTGAAATTTAACCACCTAAGATCTTTTTCCGGTCTGGGATTGGTTGGGTTGAAAATTCGCTACATGAGTTTCATCGAAAGTCATAGATCACGTATAATTTAAACGAATTTGTTAAACCATATATGTGGCCTTTGAGGTTCGGACTATTAAACTTGAGGGATGTTCATCATCTAGCTTTCTAAGATCTTTTTCCGGTCTGGACAAGCTAGTCTAACGTCTGCTACATGGACCTCATAGAAAGTCACGGGTTTAGTTTGCTTAGAATAAGAAAACTTGATTAGTTGAAAACGTATGGTGGATTAATACTAAGAAATCCGGAATGCTATCCTTATTGTCACATATGTGAAGGAGCTTTGTAACATGATGCTTAATTAATTTAGTAGTTAAGTTTACAGATTATCTAACTCATTAAAATCATAACTCTAACATGCTCTTCGTATCTCCTTTGATATTTCACTTGGTGAAAATTTAATCCTATTGTTCATCTATAGTAACGGGTATAATTATCTCGGGTTTCTATCCATTTATTGTTTACATATTGCAAGAGGAGTGGGTTGTGTTGTTTTAACTCATGATTTGCTTGAGGACAAGCAAAAGTCAAGTGTGGGGGATTTTGATGTGTCTAGAATTAGACAAGTTTTTATATGTGTTTCTTTGCAATTTTTCCCGCTAGACTGGCTAAATGTAGTGAACTTATGATACTTAAGTAGTTAATTGTGTTTGCAGCTATCCGGAATTGATCGCGCGAAGAAACGAGTCCTGAAAGGTAAAAAAATAAGAAAATTTGTGAAGCAGGGAAATTACCCCGTTCGGGACACATTACCCCGTTCGAGACAAAGTGCCTGAACCATGCAATTTTTGATCAGAAGGTTAGTTTGACAATTTCATGGTTGGGACACTAGATGTTCCGAACGCGAAATTTGGACCCGGATCGCGAAATTTGGTGTCGGGCTAGTGCTAATTAGGTCAAATATTTGAAAAAAAAAAGAAAAAAAAAAGGAGGTGTGGCCGTTTTCTCTCAATCCATAGACGATTTTTAGAGCTTTTGAAGATTCAAGACACTCGTCTACTCGGTTTGATTGCTATATTGAAGATCAATCATCACAAACACTTTGTAATCTCCTTTATTCATTATTTTCCATTCAGAACCATGTTTAATTTGATTTCAATGTTTGATTTAGTTGTTCTTCGTTTGGTTATGGGCTAATCGCCTTTTCATTCACTTAGATGATGTGACCTATTGAGTATGGGTGTTTATCTTTATTGTTTACATTGTTTCAATTTACGTTTAGCCGTAAAACCAATTATAATTCAGTTTATTTATCAATCTATTTTGTTGATAAGTTAATCTTTGCTTATAGTGAACCGCTTCTTCAATTGCATTGATTTATTTTAATTATTTGACCATGAATGATTACTAGATGATAGTGACCGCTAGATTCTAAGCAACATATTTTGATTAAACTTAATTGTGATTGAATTAAACTTAACAAGGGACACTAACTTAAGTTTAGGTAATCAGTGAACGCAGATTACTAGGTTAAGTCGTGAATTGGCAAATTGAATTAAGATTTAGTTCTATTAGAAACCCAGAGTGAAAGCAAAGGGATACTTCTAATCGAATGGTTGGGAGGAGTGAAAGCGAATCCTATTCCAAGTTCAATTTGTTTAAACAATGCTAAGTAAACTTGTTTTAACCAACACCCCGAAATAGATAGTGAGCTAGTCTAAGTGAATGTCGTTTAAATTGATATCTTTTCTACTTGATACTTAAGTATCCATCTGCTATTTGTTTTAATTCGCTTTACTTGCAAAGCAACAATTCGGTTGCAAACCAAAACCTTATTTATTTTATTGTTTAGATTAATTGCTACTTTCATTACACTTTCGATTGCTTAGTCCTTTGGTTCGACTCGGACTTACTGAAACTGCACTACTTTGCGAAAGGGTCCACTTCCCGGTTGTGTGATAGTGATTTTGAGGTATTTTCTGATATAAATTTTTATACCTGATTTCACACATCAAACCTTCTATCAAAATTGATGCTGACTCAAATGGTAAATCTGTTGATGTCACATTATATAGAGGTATGATTGGTTCCTTATTGTACTTAACAGCCAGCAGACTAGATATCATGTTTGCCACATGTTTGTGTGCAAGATATCAAGCCTGTCCAAAAGAGTCTCATTTACAATCTGTTAAAAGAATTTCTAGGTACCTCAAAGGTACTCCAAACCTTGGTCTTTGGTATCCCAAAGACTGTGGTTTTGATCTAATTGGTTATTCAGATGCAGACTTTGCAGGATGTAAGATTGACAGGAAAAGCACTACTGGTGGTTGTCAACTACTGGGTAGTAAATTGGTCAGCTGGACATCCAAGAAACAAAATTCAGTTTCAACATCAACTGCAGAAGTAGAGTATGTCTCTGCTGGCAGCTGTTGTGCTCAAATTTTGTGGATGCAGAATCAGCTCAAGGATTATGGAATGCATTTCACAAAGACACCCATCTATTGTGATAATACAAGTGCCATTGCCATCACCAATAATCATGTCATGCATTCAAGGACTAAGCACATTGATATCAGATATCATTTCATAAGAGATCATGTTATGAAAGAGGATGTAGAGTTACATTTTGTCTCTACTGATCAACAATTGGCAGATCTGTTTACCAAGCCCTTAGATGAAAAACGTTTTAACTATCTCATCTCTGAGCTGGGTATGCTTGAAATATAAAAGAATGTATTGTCTGAGCTGGTTGCACTATCTCTGCCCAACCAGCATAGAACAACATTAGTGATCAACCAGCACAGACAACTCTTAAACAATTATATCAAGCAGCTTATCTGATAAATCATTCTTGATTTAATTTTCTTTTCTAATTACTCTTTTATGAAATAAATTGAGGATAATGTTTTCTTAACATGTGTAATCACATTAATTTGATGTGATTTAAGATAATGTTTTAGAAAACACATTTTCTTAATCTTGGTCGTTTGAAAATAACGACTAAAGCCTCCTGCCGCCTTCTGAACACTGTAGCACTGTAGCACCATATCTCTGAAAAGTATCTGACATTTCAGAAACATGTCACTTTCAAAGAGATTATGTCTTTCTCTTTCCTACTATAAATAGTTGTCACCCCCCGTAAGCGTTTATGTTACCGTTTCCATTTCCATTTTTAACTAAGAATATAAACGCTAATTATGTTCATCTTCCTTACTCTGTTCTAACCTAAAATCAATTTCACACAAAATCAATCATGTCGTTTGCATTTGAACTAAAGGAGAACATGAAACAAGCACCAAATTCCCAAGATGCTGAGGAAATCACTCTCAACAACAATAACTCTGCCACAAGTCTTGCAATTCCAAAGAATTACAGAAATGCAGGTTATCGAAACATGGTTGTTTATTTCAAAAACTCCCCAATTTCTTATGCTTTAACAACTGTTCCTTGTCAAACCTTTCCTCAAACACTCATTGAATTTTGGTATACGTGTGTTGTTACCAAATCACACCTAGGTTCTACTTATATCTCTGCCACTGTGGGAAATGGCATACCCATAGTGATTTCAACAGAACACATTCGTAGATACCTTAAATTTCCAGATGAACCATTTGTTGATCCTCCATCACCAACTGATTGTCGACATGAAGTAATAAGCTTCATTAGATACCGTGATAACTTCAATAATAGCCCTAAACGTGTTAAGATGAATGGTTTTTGGAGTTATTTCTTTGGTGTTCTCATTTGGTGTATGAGTCACAAATTTGGTAGCAAAGATCAATGTAACAACTTTGAGTTACAGTTAGGACATGCTCTCATTTTTGGGAGAAATATTGATTTTGCTGCTCTCATCTACACTGAGTTGAGAGAAAAGATTGAGAAGAAGAAAAAAGGAAAAAAATGTTCCTTTTCCTAGATTTATGAGTTTGATAACTGAAGGCATACGTGGTGACAAATATAAGGACTTAGAAGATTTAGATGATGGTGATGTTTTTATGGGAGACAAAATGTTTCATAAAGTGATTGAGAAACCTCATCAAGGTCTTTCTCCTTCCATGCTGGCTGCTATTCCTCCAGAAGTCATTCTGGATGCTGATCCTGATGTTGCAGCTACTGATGCTCAACCTCCTGATTCATCAAGTTCAGATGATGATGATGATGATGATCAGCCAGCAGCAGCAAAGACATCAAGCCAATCAGCACAGCCAATAGTCTCCAAACCTATATTGAAGACTAAGTCTACCAAGACCTCAGGTATGGATACTAAATCATCTTTTTTCTCCCAAATTTCAAAAAGGGATGCCAAGAAGTCAAGTAAACCCACTTCTTCTAACCTAACATCCACCACCAAGTTTTCAAAACCACAATCTTCAACCACTCTTGAGCAGGCTTCACAGCCAGCACAGGATGATCAATCCCAAGCTCAACTTATTGAAAAGCGCACAAAAGTGAAAGCTGACACTCAGCCACTTAAGGCATATGCCAAAAAGGCAATGTCAAAAGCGCCCAAGGCTGGATTGACTTCTAGTCGTGTGAAGTCAGCTCCAGTTCTTGATCAACCCTTAACCAGCTCAGATGTATCTTCTCGAAAAGATACATTGTTGAAAAGAGATAAGCCGTTATTTGGACCAACCTCTCGAAAGGTGAAGTCCATTGAAAGCAAGAGGGACATCTCACCTCACACTGAGTCAGTGAGTCAACCCACTGAGCCTGATCATTTGTCAACATCCCAAAATGTTGACATCTTACAAAGGGAAACCACATCTACCAATATCAGCTCTCAGGAGTTAGATGTTGAGAACCCAGCCCAGGTTCGAACTGGTCTCCCACGTACTACCACTCAGTCAATACCTCTTACACAATCTGAGTCTGCACATGTTGTCAATGAGTCAGCAGATACACAGCTGAACTTACAGACATCAACTTCTGTTTCCAATGATGATGAAGTCAAATCACAGACTTTATCTGAGGAACCCAAACTTTCACCTTCTATGCCCATTGTTTCATTCATTCATCCAGCTGCAGCCAAGATTCTCAAGCAGACATTACATTCATTCTCTGATGATCATGTTGATGTTCCATCTGATGATGAAGATGTCCAAAATCTACAACCTGAGGATGAAGAAGATGAAGAAATGCTGAATACTTCTCATGGTGCTTCACCAATTCACATTGATATTCCAGATTCACCTCCTCCTGAACAACCAGTAGACACCAGGGATTCTTCTCATCATCAATTCACTGCTGATACACCTTCTATTGCTGACATTGTTAAACATGTCATGGCAGCCTTGATTCCTGTTCTGGAATCTAAGTTCAATGGTATAGGTACACTTATGACTCATGTTGATGAGATGGTTACTGAATATACCTCTGCCCTTCAGGAATTTGTCTCCAAATTCACTCAGCTTATTCATGCTGATGAAGAAGCTCATTCTAATTTCACTACTGCTTTAGAAGAGCTCAGACAAGATTCATTCTCTGCTGCAAATCAATTGAAGTTAATTGAATTTCTCAAAAGACTTCATAAGGAAATGGATGAACTCAAGCAAAAGTCCAAAGAACTTGACCAAACCATGATCATTCATCAAGATCATGAGGACTTGTTGCATCAGTTGAAGACTCTTAAGAAGGAAAATGCTGCATTAAAGAAAGAAAATGCAGATCTCAAAGCTCATTCAATTCAACCTGAAGAAAAGTCAAGGATTTTCTCTGAACTTCAACAACTTCATAAGGCTCAAGCCTCAAATGTTGCTGCCTTTCAAAAGTTTACTACATCACTGGCTGTTCAAGACTTCATTAAAGCAGCCAACTTTACAAATATAGAGCGCAAGCTCTCTCAAATTCTGTCTCATTATCCTACTTCTTTGCAGACTCAATCTCTTGCACCTGCAGCTGCTACCTCTACCCCTGTTGCTGATGACAAAAAGGGGGAGAACAAGAATAAAGCTCAAGCTGAGGGGGAGCATGCAAAGAAGCAAGAGTCTGATCAGAACAGATCAGAAACAATTGAATCTATTATACAAAGGAAGAGAAAAAAATATGAAGCCAAGAAAAGAAAGAGAGATCAAGCTTTTGAACAGAAGCTTGAAGAGTCTAAAAGAAGAAGGTATGAGAAGAGGAGTGAAAAGATCAAGAAGATGGAAGCTGGTGGCAGTTCTAGTGTCAAAACCAGCTCATCCTCATCTGAGGGGGAGTAAAACCAACAAGTCAAGCCAGCAGCTGTTCCAACAAAGAAAATATCAAAGAGAGTTAAGATCATCCCAAAAAGAAACATCAAGAAGTCAACGTATGTGGTTGACTCTGAGGATGATGAGTATGTCATTGGCAGTGGTGCTGCCAGAAAGTTGAGAAGTGATGAAGAAGAAGATGAGGTAATTGAAGTTGAAAAGTCTGCAACCACCTCTGAGCCAACTCCAGAAGAAGAGCCAGCTCATGATTCTACACTAACAGTCAATGTACCTGGGACTTCAAGTTCAAGAAATGCCCAGATGCCAAATTCAGCAAACAGGAGAACCAATGCTTGACCCATTCAAAAATCCTGAAAAACAACCTGCTGTAGAAGAAGAACCTTCAAAGAAGAAGAAGCCCAAGTCAACAGGTTTTGACTATCCAGAAGGCATGTCTGATGAAGACAAAGCTCTATTTAGAGAAGCATTACAACTGGGTATTACTATTGAAGAGCTTAAGGCTGAAAATCAACTCAAGCTGGATGCTTACATTCAGCTAGTCAGAAGTAGCATCATACCAGAAGACCAAGAAGATTCCAAAGCTGCTTGGAAGCTCAATATGTCTTTGGAAGACTATAGGTCTGTTGCTGGTATTGAAAGAAAGAAGACAAAGGAAGAAATGCTGCTTGAAGAAGCCAAAAGCTTTGGGTATTAATCTGTTGAAGCTTACCTTAGTGATCGTGATCTTCAGAAGGATAAGGAAAGAACACTAAGAAGAGATGAAGCTGCTGCAAAAAGGTTAGCCAAATCAGAAAATGTTCAAGCTCTGAAGGATGAACCAGCTATCAGGATCATTTCTAAAGTTGTTCCAGCTGAGAAATCACAAGCAATAGCTTTTGAAATGGTAAAGCTAACTGTAGAAGCAAAGAAGGCAGAAGAAAGAAGGAAAGGAGTTGAAACTGAAGATGTTCATGAACCACAATCAAAATCAACAAACATTGTTGATAGCTTTTATCTCCCCAGAGAATTAGAGAGATACAAAGACTGTGCCAAGAGAAGAAAACACTCTGCAAAGATTGTGAAAGTCAAAAGATGCACTGATGAAGTGATTAACATCACTAGATCTGATGACACAGTTGAGAATGTTAGATTGATCAATCTGTACAACTTTGGCTTCTCTCAAATGGTTGGAGATTCAGGAATACTATCAGTCAAGAAGTGGAGTTACTAGAGATGTAGTTATGAAAAGACTACAAGAACTGTTCAACAAAGCATCCAGATTGGAAGGCACACCTAGAACGGATGTATACAAGCCTATTGCTAAACCCAAGCAGAAGAAGGCTAGAATCATTGAACAAAGCTCTATTATCTCTACTCAATCAGGCCCAACTCAGTTCAAGAAAAGGGTCAACATTGATCAACTCATGGGTACAACTGCTGCCTCATTTCAGAATGTTGGATTTCCTCCTCTGCCATACACTATTCTAGGAAATACTGACCCACCAATTGGAGTTCAAGGATATCATGGATTTCATACTGAATATCCTGAGCATGGTATCTATTTCCTAGATGGAAATATTCTGAGGTTTCAGAGAACTTCAGAATTAAATTTGGTCAGCATTCAGCATTTAATCAACCTCAGATCTATGGCACTACTGGCTGCTGGAGTTGGTATGTATTCGAAAGAGATTGTCAAGGAGATGATCAGAAGAGGACTGGATCCTGATGGTCCAGGAATGTTAAATGTTGTGAAGGAAGAAGAGGAAGAGTTCTGAAGACAATGTGTTTGTCTAGATAGGTTGTTTGTAATTCACTCTATCAACCTTCTGTCATTTAATCAGTCTTGTAATATATGATTATAAGTTCTGATATCTTTACTTAAAAGATGTGATATCACCTTCCCTGAAAAGATCCCATTAAAATGAACAAGGGACATGTAGCTATTCAGTTCTGAGCAACATGCTATACTGAATTCTCATAAGTCTTATATGCTGGCACATGCTAAAGTTTTGTCATCATCAAATAGGGGGAGATTGTTAAGTCATGATTACTCCTATGATGATTTCATGATGACAATAACTATATAAGTATGGTGGGATTGCTTTTTAAGGAAATGAAATTCGCTTGAATAAGCCAAGTCTTTTGTATGCTAGCTGCAAAGGAGTTACAGTTGTTTAGTTCACCCAGCAGACAGAACTACCAGTTCACCCAGCAGACAGAACTGCTAATTCACCCAGCAGACATAAATCTTTTAAGAGCAACCAGCTCTGAAATATTCAAAGTCTTATATCACATACATGTTTAAGTATCCTTCAGTTAAGCTGTGGAGACTTTCTTTGTTTGTCAAGATCAAGTTTGAACATTGGAATGAAGACCCAGCATAGGGTTCATTATCCCAGTTCACCCAGCACTGAAACTGAAGAACACTTGAGTTTGAAAATGGCATCTTCTGAGGTTGTACTCAATGTACATACCTGCTATTCTTGGCTCCTTATGCACAGCATGTCTCCTTATCATGGTCAGCCTACAAGACAAGAATGCAGTGTACTTTCTGACAGACTGCCAGACCTGATCGTGCAGACTTCATCAGAACACACAAGCAAGCATGTCTGAAGTCAACCAATGAAGATGAAGACATCTGGAAAACATTCATTGGCTGACCAAGTTTCAAGCATCACACAAGCTGTACTATAAATATCAGACTTGGGTTACAAAGCCCAAGTGTGCGCGATTGAATCAGCAAGAATTCTTAGTGAATCAATAATAGTTCATAGAGCATTTGTGTTAGCAGAATTGTATTGCTTGTAATCAGCTTTGAGTCCGTTCTCAGCTGATCTTAGTGATAAGATTCTGTATTCAATTAAGTTAGAGATTCCGCATCTAACTTGTAATTCTTTGATTTATCAAAATAAAAGAATTATTTGAAAAACCTCTATATGTTCCTATTATACAACTAAGTCTGATTCACAATTTCAATTAAGAAAACGAAAAAGTTGTATTCACTCCCCCCCTCTACAACATTGTTGTTAACCTTTGGGACCAACAAAGACATCTGCTTACGTGACTTAACCACTTTTTCACCCTCTTTCTTAGTCTGAGCTGAAAACACTAAAGGTGAATTATCTTGTTCCTTAATATACTCATCATTTACATTAGTATCAACCATCATTTCACTCGAGACAAAATGTCATTTAGTGAATGATTTGTTCTTACTAATGCCAGATGATGAATCTTTAACAACATCCTTCTGTGTTTCAGAAATTTCAGAATTTTAGTTAAAAATTCCTCAGGTTTAGTATTCACATCAGTCATTTCTAAGTCAACAGAAGTAGTAGTGTAATTTGAATTAAAAGGTGGGGGTACATCATTATAACCTAAACCAGTCACATCCTTTACACTACGTTGAGTATTAATTATATGATCTAAGGTTAAGGAAGATGTCCCATAACTTTCAAACTTACGATTTAACTCAACCAACTTCATCTTAGACTCAGATAACTCCTTATCTTTACTAGCAATACTTTGATTTAAATCGTTCAAGTTCAAATACAACCCATCTATTTTAATACATTGTTCATTTATGATATCTCTTAGATTGGTTCTATCAGAAGCATCAAGTTTAATCTTTTCTTTTAATGCTAGTTTGTCCTCACTTAACCTACGTACATCACTTTTAGCAATTTCAAGTTCAGATGTCAAGGTTTTATGAGATTCTGCAAATACACTAACCTGAGATTGCAAATTATTACCTAAATAACAAACATCAGCAAGAGTAAGAATGTTAAGACATACTCTTTTCTTGTCCATTTGAACATCAGCCATATGTGCAACAAACTCATCTGGACTCATATCTTCAGTGGAGTCGATGTAGAGCACATCTTCATCACTTGCTTTGACTTTAACCTGCGGCACCTTAAATTGAAATTCCACATATGTTGGCATATAGGATGTAGATTCAGCAGGTTTCTCTTGATCATCTATTTCAGCCATAAGAACTTGCTCAGACTGAGTAGGCCAATCATAAGAACCATCCATCTGCTGAACCACCAAGACTTTGGAAGTTAAAGTATTTCCCGAGTCTTGTCTTCCATTACCAATATCAACCTTTGATCGTTGACATTCCCGAGCAAAGTGTCCATAACCTTGACAGTTAAAACACTTAACCTTGGATTTGTCAAACCCTGGTCGATTGCCTACTACCCTTCTACCAGTACGCTTCAAGAAATTTTTAACTCTTCTTGACACCATTGCTAGTTGCCACTGAAGATCCATTTCTTCAAGGTCATCAGGGTCAATCTGATCATAATCCTCATCAAACACAGCTGGATCATTGATCTTCCCCTGATTATAAATCTCATAGGAAGCAACAAAATAAGCAACAAAAGAAGCAAGAACATATAGTTGCTGTTCAGCAGATTTCACACTCATAGGCATCTTGTGATGCTCTTGAGGTGACTTCTCAGTAGGTTTCCCTTTTGTTTGGCTTCCAGATGATGCGATAAAGCACAAATCCTCAGTCACCATTTCACCATGTTCATCAGCTTCACCAATTAAGAAAGCAGTGGTCGAACTAGATGAAACATTTGAGAGAATAGACTTTCCATGATATAATCCAGGATTCTGTAATTGATCATAATTTGTCTCTCGTGTTTTCTTAGTGAAATCATAACCTCTGAGCTTATCTATAGCCTGCTCAAGAGTCATTGCAGCATATCGCTCATCATTATCCTTGAGCATAATTCCATGCATTTCCCATTTGGAAGGTAAACACTCAATAAACTTGTCAGTTTTCTCCACATCAGAATAGAAAATCTCATGATCATCTAGCTCACTTAATAGATGGTGGTATCTAGTGGTATATGCTTCAAGATCTTCTTCTCTAAAAGCTTTAAACACAGTAAATTGCTTTTTCAGAAGATTCTTCTTGCCAGCCTTAACTTGTGGACTACCCTCACATCTTTTCAAAAGAGCTACCCAGAGCTCTTTAGCAGTATGAAAAGATTTCAGCTGATGATTGATTTCCTTTGGAAGACTCATCTTAATTGAAGAATGAGCCTTATTTTCAATTGTAAATTCCTTTTTCTATTTATCAATCATCCTCTGATAGGGTACAACCACAGTAGCATTCTCAACAACAAAAGTAGGTGCAGCGTATCCATTTTGATACACAACCAGATTGACAAATCATGGAATTTACAGTATGATTCAAACCTGTCCTTCCATCCATAGTAATCCTCAAGTCGGAGCAATTTAGGTGGAACATTAGACTTTCCAATCTCGTGGTCCATCTCAATCATCTTACTTAAGTCAGACATTGTAGAAGTCAAAAATTCATATTGTATTGCGAATTCAGTTAATCTCGATTTGCAACCCAATTCAATTCACAAACTCGATTCGCAAGTTTGCAACTCCTACTTAGTTTGCAAGTGATCTTGTTTGACAGCTCAATTCGCAGAAACTCAATTCGCAGAATCTCAACTTGCAGAATCTCAACTTGCAGAATCTCAACTCGCAGAATCTCAACTTGCAAAATCTCAACTCGCAGAATCTCAACTTGCAGAATCTCAACTTGCAAACCCTAAGATTTTAGGTTTTTGAACGTCTAAACCCTAAGATTTCGAACGTAAACGAACCTAAAACCTTCAAGAGACTGATTTTAGTTGCAAATACGCACTAATTGTACGTAAAACAACCCTAAATCAACCGTTATTATCACTAAAACAATTGTTATTATCCCGAATAACCTCGAACCTACGCGTATCTAGCCGTAGGCTCTGATACCAATTGTAAGTCCGTATGTATAGGATCGATAACGAGGTTATCTAAGGTATTAAGGTGCGGAATCCCTCAATACTAGTTGTATGATCTATAATGATTTGTTTCGCAAATATAGCGAGTCAGATTACTAATACGCTTCATATCGATTATCACAGAGTGAACGATCAATACCTAGCCTTTAGTAATATCTCTGGCAATTCGTATTCGTATTCGGTAAAAGTTCAGCAAAAGCTAATTAGGTTTATGTTGATGCATCTTAGTGTGTCTGTCAGTTGGTCAAGTCTGTATTGTGTTTGTTAATGTAATTGAGTTAGTTAGAATTACATTTTCTGTGTTATGCGACACAGGTCTTGTGTCGCATTAGTTGTAATTGCGACATAGTTATGTCGCATTAGTGATCTTAGCGACATAGTGCTTATGTCGCATAAGTCGGCCAGATTAGTATAAATACCCTTAATTACTTTGTAATTAAGTTAGACTTTTTACATATTAACTCTCTGCGTTTTTGCTGCTGTATCTGATCAGAGAAATTGTTAAAGAAAATATAAAGTGATTCTTGATTTATTTTACATTGTTTAATCTTTATATTTGTGATTATTACTATCCTACGAGATCGACTAGGGATCTACAATTGGTATCAGAGCCATTAATCTAAGGATTTTGGTGGTATCAAATCGTTTGTGGAACGTTTTTAATACATATTTTGATTATTTAACGTCTCTTTTGGTGTTTGATTTTCATTATAGGTGTTTTGGAGCTGAAAATTGGAGTTTTTAAGCCTAAAAATATAAGCTTTTACGAAGTTTTTCGTTAAAAAATTATTAGGTTTCGAAAATTATGGTTTTTGAGGTTTTTGGCATCTGACAGCGCCGTTTTGCGACACAAGACTGCGACATAAATTTGTGTCACTATAGGGTTTTAGCGACCTCAATTTTGCGACACAAATATTTTGTGACCTCAAAGTTACGACATACGGTGCGACATAGTCTTGCGCCACAGTTCCTCTTGCGACATAATATTTGTGTCGCTGCTAGCTAGTGTGCGACATAATCTGCGACACAACCTTAGTGTCGCTTACTCCAGTTTCTAAAATATTTTTGAAAAGTCTCTCTAGCCCATTTAAATGACTTCTTCTGCATCAACATCAATTCAACAAGTCGGGGCAATGTTAAAGCATAATAGTGAGGTGGGTTCAACCAATAAACCACCTATGTACACAACTCGGATTGGCGTCAAAGATTTGAAGCATTTGTATCGTTCAACGATCCTGATATGCTAATTTATATGGAAGAAAGGTATGAACGTCCTGTGAAGACCGGTATTTATGATGGACCTATACCTGAAAAGTCCATTAAGTCTATGACTCCTGAGGAACGTAAGGCCTTTGATACTGAGAGAAAGACTTATTCTGCCATTACCATGGCCTTACCTCAATAGATCTTGAGACAACTACGCCATCACAAAACTGCTTTTGAAAAGAAGTGTGGTGGAAGTGATCAGTACAAATGGAACAAACTGGATCTAGTCAAGAAACAGTTTGAAGTCTTTGACATGCTGCCTGGTGAATCTCTTGAAGATATGTGCAGTCGATATTCACAGCTAGTCAGTGAATTAGTCGAGTGAGGTGTCAATCTCGACAAAACTGATGTAAATAAGAAGCTTTTGGGTTCCTTACCTAAGTGGAATACTAGAGTATTGCTGATGGAAAAGGATGAAGACATCATGGACATGGAGCTTGATGATTTAGTTGGACAAATTGCTACTGATCTTCTAGACATGCAGAAGAAGGAAACCAAGTCTACTACACATCTTCAAAATCCGAAGTTATATGGTGTGGATGTTCCTGCTGCAACGACTCAAGCTGCTGGTTCTGCATTCTTTTCTGGGAGTTCTGGTAGTTCTGGTGCTCCAAGTACATCTGGCGGATTTGGATATACAAACACCAACTCTTCAAGTGGGGGTAGTACTTATTGAAACTTCAAAGGCGCATCTCCTGTAGTTGCTGAAGAACATGCGGCTGTTTTTACAGCTTTCTTGTCGGCATATGATGACTTTCTATCTAACAAGAACAGTACGGTGGATCTGACTGAAGAAGACTTTGGTCAAATCGATCAAGAAGAGCTTGAGCGTATGGACTCGAAGTGGAGTATGGCTATGCTCACAAGAAGAGTCAAGAACTTCTTGAAGAAGACTGGAAGGAAGAATGTAACTGATCCGGAAGAGAAAGGTCTGGGTTTTAACAAGAGCAAGGTGAAATGCTACCAGTGTCATAACTATGGACACTTTGCTCGTGAATGTGATCGGAAAAAGAATCCACCTTCCGGTTTATCTAAACCTTCTCAGTACAACTGCTCTGATAAGACCAAGTCTGATGAGAAGGCGATGGTTTCAGCTGCACTGTTACTTTCCAACAATGCTTGGGAATGGTCTGATCCAGATGAGGATGATGTAGAAAAGGCACTGATGGCTGAAGTGCATGAGGTAGATGATGAACCTTTATCTTGTGTTTCGTGTATAAAGTTAACTAACCAGATAAACAAGTATAGAGAGGACACCAAACGCCTTAACACTGTTATTGAAAATTTAAATGAAACAAATAACATGTTAAGAGATAGTGATAAGGCAAGTTTCCAAAAGTTAAAAGCTATTTTGGAAGAGAAAAAGGAATTAAAAACTAAAATTTTTGAACAACAGGATGAAATTGGTAGCTATGTTGATATGCTATCATCTGTTTAAAAGGAACTTGTTGAATCTCAAACTGAGGTTCTAAATTTAAAGAAAAAGCTTTCTAACTTTTCCGCCTCCTCTCTAGTCTTTGATGAAATCCTACAGGCACAGAGGACTGATACTAAAAGTAAGGCAGGACTTGGTTATCATCAAGTCCCACCTCCAAAGGTTTATCTTCCCATGCCTGTCAGGGAAAATGTCAATGACTTGATGCCTATCTTTACAAAGATAGATGTCAAACCTGTTAAACCTGCAGTTAGTATCAAGATAAGTAAGCCTGAGCTAGTTAAGGCTGAAACTGTCATCATTGCATCCTCACCACTTGAAACTAGTAGGCCCGAGCCAGTTATGGCTAATACTAGTGAGTCTGAAACAAGTAAGACTCAAACGGTTGCGAAAGTCAAGCCTATTAAGGCTGAGATTAATCAGACTGAGATACTTAAGTCTGAAAATATAGTTGAGCCTAAGTTAGGAAAGGCTTTTTCTGTGCTTCCTCGTATTATTGAAGAGAAAATTGAAATTGAGGACATAACTGATCAAGAGTTTAGACCAGTAAAGAAAAATGTTAAGCCTGAAAATCATATAATTACTATTGAAAGAAATGAACAAGCTATGTCAAAAGGAAAAGGTAAAGCTATGGCTGAACCTCAAAAGAAGATTGTTTCTAAAACAAGTACTTTAAATAAATCTTCTAAAAATACTTCTAAAGCATCCTCTGTTGAATGTTCACGTCAATGTGAGTGTTCAACAAATGCTTCTTTTGGTCGGGCTCATCGGTTTACTCCTAAATCTCAATTAAGTGTTGAGCATCGATCTTGCTTCTACTGCAAGAAGCAAGGTCATTTGATAAATGTTTGTCCTGTGCTTGCGAAGAAACAGTTTGGGAAACAAGTTTCGCGAGTCTCAAAATTTAAAAATCTCTCAAAGAAACATACTTCAATGAGAGGCTCAAAGACTTCCTTCCCAACTGTTAAAATCAACAAAGTTGAGCAAAATAAATTGAACTCGAACATAAAGCTCAAAGTTGTTGATTCGCAAGCATCCCAACCAAAACAGGTGTGGAAGATTAAAGAATCTCGTCAAGATTCTACATCTGGCAATACCTCATCAGTCAACTATTCTAACTTGTTTAAAAATAAATTTTGACTGATGTGGTCGTTGTTGATGATGTCACTGGAGTACCCAAGACTATAAAGGCTTGGTTCTCCATTTCTAACTAATTTACCTTCTTTGTGGTGCCGCAGCAACCTGAATCTGTAAAGAATAGCAAATGGTACATCGACAGCGGTTGTTCTCGGCACATGACCAGTGATGTTTCTCTGTTATCTGAAGTACATGCTTACAATGGAGGTTATGTGGCCTTCGCTGGTGATAAGGGAGGAGTTATTTCTGGTCAGGGTACGCTTACCAATGGAATGGTAAGCTTTGAAAAGGTAAATTTCGTGGAATAGTTACAACACAATCTACTCAGTGTCTCCCAAGTGTGCGATAGAAAGTACACTACTGCTTTCACAGACACTGAGTGTTGTATCTTGAAACCGGGATTTGTGATCCCTGAAGAATGGGTGTTACTAAGGGCACCTAGGGAGAGAGATACTTATATTCTTGACATGAGTACTGTAGCAACCAAACAGCTCACATGTCTTTTATCAAAAGCTCCCGAAAAAGAATCGTTACTTTGGCACAGGCGTATGGGACATTTGCACTTTCCCAAGATGAACTATCTGATCAAGAATGATCTAGTGCGAGGTGTTCCTAAGCAAACCTTTGGGCTGAATGTGTTGGGACATATTATTGTGACAACAGATCTAGCTTGTAATAGGACTAGTGTCAAACTTGTATATATTGGTTTAGACTCGTAATATATGATATTAACTTGTTATTATTATTTGTTAAATGTTATTTGAACAAGTATCGATTTCAAGTTAAAGTCAAATTCGCGAATTGAGAAGTCAACTCGCAGGTTTGACCTGCGAGTTGAGATCTCATCTCGCAACCATCTGGACTCACAGGTCTCACCTGCGAGTTGAGATCTGGGCTTGCTGGAAACTGGACTCGCAGGTCTTACCTGCGAGTTGAGTTTTGGGCTCGCAGCTTTCTCGGTTCGCAGGACCTACTTGCGAGCTGAGATGTGGGCTCGCAGTCCATCTGGACTCGCAGGCCCATGGGCTGCGAGTTGAGTCAACTCGCAAGGCCCATGGCCTGCGAGTTGAACCAGATATTAATATTTTAATGCTGCTCATTATTAAATATGGAGAAATCCGTGCCATTATTACACACACCAAATATTTAAATATTCTCTCCTCGAAATTCATGCTGATATAAAGGCTATCATTGAATAGGCTCGGTTTTGATTGTTTAACAATAGTTGATATCAAAACGAAGCTTGTTAATTGATAGATTAGTTATATAAGCCTAAAACCTTAAGTATTGAGGGATTCCGCACCTCAATACCTAAAAGATAATTCGTTATCGCTAACCAAGATCTAGAGACTTACAATTGGTATCAGAGCTTTCGGGCTTAGAAACGTTGTGGTTACAAGGTTTTTGGTTATATAACATCTTTAGGGTCGTTTTTCGAACGAAATCTACAGATTTATTCGTAAAATACCAAAAAGTTTCAGTTCCCAGATTTCGAGGCGCCGTTTTGCGAGTTGAGATTAGGGTTACTGTTATCTGCGAGTTGAGATTCAGCTGCGAACCGAGTTCCCTTGCGAACTGAGTTTCCTGCGAGCTGAGATTTCTGCGAGTTGAGATTTCTGCGAGTTGAGATTCAGCTGCGAACCGAGTTCCCTTGCGAACTGAGTTTCCTGCGAGCTGAGATTTCTGCGAGCTGAGATTTCTGCGAGTTGAGATTTCTGTGAGTTGAGATCCTCTGCGAGCTGAGATTTCTGCGAACTGACTTTACCTGCGAATTGAGTTTAGTTGCGAGTTTAGATTACTAAATACGCAAGATAACTTAATTTTTGACCTTAAAATGTCTGATTTGAGTCGAATGATCGAGATGGAACACGAGGTTGGCAAATCTAATGTTCCACCAAAGCTACTCAGACTTGAGGACTATTACGGGTGGAAAGACAGATTCGAAAGTTACTGTAGATTCCACGACATCACTATTTGGCTGTGTATTAAGAACGGATATGTTGCACCTACAACTGAGGTAGGAAATGCAACTGTGATTGTGCCTTACGACAGGATGAATGACAATCAGAAGAAAGAATTCACTATTGATAATAAGGCACATTCATCGATAAAAATGAGTCTTCCCAAGGAAATCAATCACCAATTGAAGTCCTTTCACACAGCTAAAGAGCTCTGGAATGCTCTGGAGAAAAGGTGTGAGGGAAGCCCTCAGGTGAAGGCAGGCAAGTGTAATCTTCTGAAAAAGCAGTTTATGGTATTTAAAGCTTTTAGAGAAGAGGACCTTGAAGCCTACACCACCCGGTTTTATCACTTATTAAGTGAACTTGACGACCACGAAATTTTCTACAATGACAAGGAGAAAACCGACAAATTCATTGAGGGTTTACCTTGTAAGTGGGAAATGTATGGTATCATGCTCAAAGACAATGATGAACGATATGCTACTATGACCCTAGAGCAGGCTATTGACAAGCTCAGGGGTTATGATTTCTCCAAGAAAACAAGAGATAAAGATTCTGATCACCTACAGAATCCAGGTTTATACCATGGAAAGACCAGTATCTCTAATCCTTCATCCAATTCGACCACTGCATTGTTTGCTGGTGAAATTGATGAACTTGGAGAAATGTTAACAGAGGATATGTGCTTCATAGCTTCGGATGGTGGTGAAAAACGAAGCAGGAACAATTCTTCTGATAAGTCTACTCAAGGGCATCATAAGATGCCGATGAGTGTGAAATCAGCAGAACAACAACTTTCGGTTCTGGCTTCATTCGTTGCTTCCTATGAAAATTATATTCAAGGGAAGATTAATGATCCTGCACAATTTGATGAAGATTATGATCAGGTTGACCCTGATGACTTAGAGGAAATAGACCTCCAGTGGCAACTGGCTATGGTGTCAAGGAGAGTAAAGAATTTCCTAAAGCGTACAGGTAAGAGAGTTGTTGGAAATCGACCAGGGTTTGACAAGTCCAAGGTCAAGTGTTATAACTGTCAAGGTTACGGACACTTCGCCAGGGAGTGTCAACGACCGAAGGCTGATACAGACATTGCAAAACAAGACTCGGGAAGTACTTTAACTTCCAAAGTCTTAGTAGTTCAGCAAATTGATGGTTCCTATGATTGGTCTACTCCGCCTGAGCAAGCTCTCATGGCTGAAATAGACGATCAGGAGAAACCAACTGAATCAACTCTATACATGCCAACTGCTGAGGAATGTCAAGCTAATGTGCCACACACAGAAGTCAAGAGGAATGAGGAAGATGTGCTCTACATCAACTCGACTGAAGAAATGAGTCCCGATGACTTCGTTGCATACATGGCTGATGTACAGTCAGACAAGAAAAAGGTATGTCTGGATCTTCTTACTCTTGCTGATGTCTGTTACTTAGTTACTGACTTACAAACTCAGGTTAGTGTTTTTGCTGAATCTAACAAAACCTTAACATCTGAATTAGATATAGCTAAGTCTGATGTTCGTAGGTTAGGTGAGGATAAGCTGGCATTAACTGAAAAGATTAAGAGTGATGCCTTAGATAAGACTAGTCTAACTGACATAATTAATGAACAATGTGTTAAGATAGACGGGTTATATCTAAACCTTAATGAGCTAAATAGAAATATTGCTATTAGGGATAAAGAACTTTCAGAGTCAAATATGAAGGTAGTAGAGCTAAATAGAAAATTTGAAGGTTATAGAACATCCTCTTTGACCTTAGATAGAATCATTAGCTCTCAACGTAGTGTGACAGATGTTACTGGCCTAGGATATTCTATTGTTCCTCCGCCCTTTAATGCCAATTACACTGCTTCTACTTCTATTGACCTAGAAATGACAGATGCGAATCCTGAGACTGAGGATTTGAAAACTCAACAGTCTGAAGCATCTGAGACTCAGAAAAATATTATTAATGACCTATCATTGAACAAGAGTACAGTCAAATCATTCGCTAAAGTACAATTTGTATCAAGTGGAATGATTGGTAGTACTAATGTAAAAAATGAGGGAATTAAGAAACATAGGGAGTTACCTTCAGTGTCTTCTGATCAGACAAAGAAGGAGTCTGCTAAGACTGTTAAGTCACGAAAGCAGATGTCATGCTTCAAGTGTCATCAAAAAGGACACGTATCTTCTTGTTGTCCCAATAAGAAGACGGAAGCTACTCCTAACCGCGAGAACAGTGATAAGACTAAAATCATCTCCAGTTCGAGCACAGACAGGTTAGGTACCAGACCAGGAATTGGTATTAAACCTGTTACTGCTCTTAAAAGAGATGCTTCTCACAGTGTCTCGCCGCCCAAACCTAAACGGCATGAAAACTTTGCTAAGGATCAAGTGCCGTCGAGGTTTATGACTCCGAGAAGGAACCAAAGTCACTTTGAGATTGGATCTACATCTCGTTCACAAGGAGTTAACCAAGGGTCCTATAATAATCGTAACCAAGGGCAGAAATTCCAGGGTTATGTATCGGGGAGAGTTGGAAGTCAGTCAACTCATAGACCCAGGACCACTAATCATCAGCAAGCTGATGCTCCTTCAAAAGTGACCAAAGCTCCTAATGGGAAGGATGGTTACTTTAAAGAGCTACAGTTTGTCGATGATAAGGGACAAACCAAGACCGTAATGGCTTGGGTCCCTCTTGATAACTGATTGTGTACAACTTGTATGTGCAGGAGCAGACTGGGAACAATGATAATTGGTGGTATGTTGACAGTGGATGCTCTAGGCACATGACAGGAACCAGAAGTCTACTGACAGACTTCAGAGGTGGACTGAGACAAGGAGTGCACTTCGCTGGTGATAAAGGAGGAGTAATTACTGGGAAAGGAACAGTTTCAAATGGAACTTTGACTCTAGAGGATGTGAATTATGTTGAAGAACTAACGCACAACCTAGTGAGTGTTTCCCAAGTCTGTGATAAAGGTCATCCTGTTCTCTTCACTGAGAAAGAGGCCTTGATCCTGAAGCCGAGTTTTATCATTCCCGAAAAATGGATACTGATGAAAGCTCCAAGGAAGAAGGACATTTATGCTATCAACATGAATGCTCCTATTACTTCAATGGTGTCTACTTGTCTGTTATCCAAGGCTTCAGAATTAGACTCTCTCCTATGGCATAGGAAAATGGCACACTTAAACTTTCGAAAAATGAACTATATAACCAAACATGGGTTAGTTCTGGGTGTACCACCGAAGAGTTTTGCATTTGAAGACAAGTGTATATCCTGCTTGAAAGGAAAACAGCATAAGAAACCACACAAGTCTAAAAATGTGAACTCTATTTCCTCACCTTTTGAGTTGCTACATATGGATCTCTTTGACCCAATAAGCAAGAGAAGCATAGGTGGCAAATGGTACAGTCTGGTTGTCACAGACGATTTCTCTAGATTCTCTTGGGTATTCTTTTTGGGATCTAAGGATGAAACTCCGGGTATTCTTATGGAGTTTCTAGATCTAATAGAGAACATCTATAGAAAAAGAGTTAAGAGAATTCGTAGTGACAATGGGACTGAGTTCAAGAATTCTACATTGAATGTATATTGCTTAAGCAAAGGCATTCAACATCAATTCAGTGCACCATTTGAACCTCAACAAAATGGTGTTGCTGAAAGGAAGAATAGAACTCTAATTGAAGCAGCGAGAACAATGCTTGCAGATTAAAGGCTTCCGGTCATATTTTGGGCAGAAGTAGTGAATACAGCATGTCATGTTCTCAATCGGGTTCTTACGGTTAAAAAGTAAAACAAGACATGTTATGAGCTTTTGAACAAAAAGAAACCGAACTTAAAAGGGTTTGAACCCTTTGGAGTCTCATGTACGTTGTTGAAAACAAGTCATCAACCTAAATTTGGTGAGAAGGCTGACGAAGGATACTTCCTAGGTTACATGCCTAACTCACCAAACAAACGGGTCTTCAATAAAAATTCGGGACATGTTGAAATAGTTTATAGCATCGAAGTTACGAGCTATACACATGACTCACATAAGGGATTAGATTGGCAATTTGATTATTCAGATCTTTTCAAGTCATTTAAAGTCCCTATCAGTGACTATGTCAGTAACTCTGATATTCCTGAACATTTATTGTCGGGAGATGAGGATCCCACTCCAACATCGAGTGCTCAAACGTCTGATGCTAGGAATATTGTCGATACTGATGTGGTCCCCCCTATCGAGTCACAACAACCTCAAGATGATATACCTCAAGAGAGTGAAGATCCTGAAATTGCTTCTCAAAGGATTATGGATGATGTTCTTACTCCTCTGAGACAATTAAGGATATCAACTACTAATGAAGGTATACCACCCTTGGAGGAAATTGGTGCCAACTTACAGGATGATATTTCAGTTGAACCTGTTACTTCAACAAGAATTAATAGGATTCATCCAATAGATAATATCATCGGTGATCCAAATTCTCCTGTTCTGACTCGGAATCAATCTAAAGCTAGTACATCCACTCATTCAAGCTTGTATGCTGAAATGAACGAGACAGGGATCTCAAATCTATGTCTAAATTCATGTTTTATCTCACAAATTGAGCCTAAGAATGTTCAGATAGCTTTGAAGGAAAATTCGTGGGTCGAGGCAATGCAGGAAGAACTGTCTCAGTTCACAAAATTGCAAGTTTGGGAGTTGGTTGACTTACCTGTTGGAGAATATCCAATTGGAACTAGATGGGTATTTAAGTGCAAGAAAGACGATCGAGGAATCGTGATTCGCAATAAAGCTCGTCTAGTTGTCCAAGGTTTCAATCAACAAGAGGGGATTGATTACAATGAAGTGTTTGCGCCTGTGGCTAGGCTTGAAGCAATTAGGTTATTCTTAGCATTTGCAGCCTCAAAGAAAATAAAAGTATTTCAGCTGGATGTTAAAAGTGCCTTCTTGTATGGCAAAGTCAAAGAAACGGTGTATGTTTCTCAACCACCGGGATTTACTGATCCAAAGTATCCAGAGAGAGTATATCGTCTCGATAAGGCTCTATATGGATGACATCAAGCTCCGAGAGCGTGGTATGAAACACTGTCCACTTATCTTCTTGAGAATGGATTCACAAGAGGAAGAATTGACAGTACACTCTTTGTGAAATGGAAAAGAAGAGACTTTCTACTTGTTCAAGTATATGTTGACGATATCATCTTTGGGTCATCTGACGAAAGGATGTGTAGTGAATTTGAAAAGGTTATGAAGAACAAGTTTGAGATGTCAGCAATGGGTGAATTAACATTTTTCTTAGGATTGCAAGTCGATCAATTAGAAAGATGGATATTTCATTCATCAGACTAAGTATACTAATGAGCTTCTAGAACGATTCAAGATGGAAGAATCAAGAATTTTTCATACTCCTATTCCGGAAGCCCATGGTATTGGTCCAGATACATCGAGTGATAGAGACGTGGATCCTACTCTTTACAGGGCCATGATTGGTTCACTAATGTATCTTACTGCATCAAGGCCTGATATAATGTTTGCAGTATGTGTCTGCGCAAGATATCAAGCTACTCCTAAAGAATCTCACATGCAGCAGTAAAACGGATTCTTCATTACCTCAAAGGGAAACCGAAGCTGGGACTTTGGTATCCGACTGATGGAGACTTAGATTTTGTGGCTTACACTGATTCTGATTACGGAGAATGCAATCAGAATAGAAAGTCTACAACCGGTGGATGTCAATTCCTAGGAGGTAGACTGGTCTCTTGGCAATGCAAGAAGCAAACCTCAGTAGCCATTTCTACATGTGAAGCTGAGTATGTTGCAGCTGGCAGCTGTTGTTCCCAAGTTCTATGGATACAACAGCAATTGCTTGATTATGGGTTGAATATAACAAATACTCCTATGATGATTGATAATGAATCAACGATCTCAATAACCAATAATCCGGTCAAGCACAGTAAAACTAAACATATTGATATTCGACATCACTTTATTAGAGACTGTGCTGAGAAGAACCTGATAAAGTTAGCTAAGGTTCCATCTGTGGATAATTTAGCAGACTTATACACCAAAGCGTTCGACAGAGCTCGATTCGAGAAATTGGTGCAACTAAATGGAATGAGAAATCCAGAGGATTAGTCTTCCATAGAGTTGGTTTGTAATAATTAGTCGTTTATATTTATTAGTTTATGCCTATTTTTTTTTAAAAAAAAAAAGGGAAAAAGGGGGTTAGGCGTATGGCATTCATTTGCTTGTTACCGTTGGGGAATCGCCTCCGATAAAGGTTAAGTCTTTATCAACTGGGAAATGATAGTAAATTAGAGGAATCGGCTTAATAACTGTAGGTAAAAGTCTTAAGTTAGATGTGTTAGTAGATTCAAATTTGTTACATGAACTTTACATCTTTAAAACCAGGCTTTTACTTATCTTTATTTTAGTATACTCCTCTCTCCACACGATATAATTTGCTTGAAAAACTTTAGATCTAGACAGCTTCATTATATGATGTAATGGTAGGCAATTTCTGCTTTGATTTCTGAGCATATAATAAGCTATAAATCTTCTGTGTGTTATCTCGTGTGATTTACTATATGACGTATGACATAAGTCTTAATTGATGAAAGATAGTCTGACCATACACTGTTATCAAGAATCTATGAAAATATGTCAAGACAAATAATAAGAATTATGGCTGTTAGTGAAATTACTGGTGTCTTTATTGTACTAACTACAGACCTGACTCCTTTAGTTTTGCCAATAGTTTTAAGCTTGGTTTGTCTATACTAAGGGATCTTCTGTTGTACTAAGTACAGAACTAGAACCACTAGTATCTACAAAACGAGTTTGATATTTGTCACATTTTAAATTTACTCTAGGGTATGTCATATGCTTCGCAAAGAAAATTATTTAGTGACCTCTACCTTGAAAGAGAAAGATACGGTGTTATGTGTTATCCTTGATTTCTCAGTATGTCATTTTTGAATCACATTAGGTAATACACATACAAACAATAAAAGGTTTGCTTGGAAATCAGTGTAGACTTTGTTTATATGGATTATAATACCGGTAATCATCCTGAACTGTCTATGATATTTAAATCACTTCATTTTGATGTGAATATTATATTCTGTGGAAATAGGTAACCAAGTTATACTCTTATAAATGTAAGTTGACAAACGGTTAAGTTGTGAGTTTTTGTGTAACTTTTGTGAATTTCATGAGGTATGCGTACTAACAATCTTCTTAGATCATTACTCAACAATCGATTCAGCTGTTTCTTTCTAATATGATCCCACTGTCGATAATTTCTTAATGCCCTCGATTAGGATCTATTTTACTTTATTTTATTGTAATTTTATTTTAGTATTTCATTAATACAAGGGTACTTGATACCAATGTTTATTATGAATCATTGAACTTTTATTTATTTCATTTTATCTTATTTCTCTTTATTTTATTTTTCTTATGTTTCTATTGTTCGTATTATTGCATCACAAGTGAAAGATCCTCAGATTTTAGACTTGTGCACTTTTTCAAAGAAAGACACGTGAAAAATATTTTATTTTAGACTTGTTCGTTATTCCATAAGAAAAACAAGTGAAAGATCCTCAGATTTTAGACTTGTACGCGATTTGGACTTAAAAAATGACGTTTTGTAATTAAAATGTAATTTTTGGACAAAAATTGCGAGCCGAGAACAGTGCTGCGAGTTGACAAGGCTGCGAGTTGAATTCAACTCTGCGAGTTGAGTTCTGCGAGCCGAGTTCACGGGTATATAAAGGGCTGCGAGTTCACAAGATAACAGTCCTGCAAACCCACATCCCTTTGCGAACCCACTCACTTGCGAACCCGCTGACAGAATTCATATTCTCAAAATCTTTGTTCGCGTATTGGATTTTTTTGACTCCGTAACATTTATTTACATTTAGATTGTGATCATTTTAAGGTAAAAATCAATGAATTCCACCGTATAATTTGATCAAAATCAGCCTTTTTATAAAAACTTGAGTTTTGAATTCAAACTGTTCATGCTGCGAGTTGAGATCCAGACTCAACTCGCAGCCCGCTCTTGCGAGTCCACTTTGAAGGTTGACCTGCGAGTCCAACCTGCGAGTTGACTTGCAAATCTGACTTGCGAGTTGAACTTGCGAGTTGAACTCTGCGAGTTGACCTGCGAGTCCAACCTGCAAGTTGACTTGCAAATCTGACTTGCGAGTTGAACTTGCGAGTTGAACTCTGCGAGTTGACCTGCGAGTCAACCTTGCGAGCTGACTTGCGAGTTGAATCTTGAGAGTCCACTTTTGCGAGTTGACTTGTTCTGCGAGCTGAACTGTTTAAATTCTCTATTTTAACTTACGATCTCTCGATTAGTTAACTAATTAAGCGTTTATAAGTTAAAATAGTCTACGGTTAGACGTGTCAACTTAAATGTACACACGTAAAACCGTATACTCTATATATAAGACTTATGACTTCATGTAATAAGTAATATGCCTGTCTAGTTAGACTTATTGACTTTATATATATGTTTAACAACTATAATTGATAATGAAGTTTCACGACTTAATAGTTCAATTATGAGTTGTAGATCATATAAGTTTATCAATATTGGTTAAACTCATTGTCTAACATTTGTGTGATTTGTGATATTACAGATATGGCTCGACTATTTGTTGCTCATCACAACGTGCTCGTTGATTTGGATGTCAATGCACGAGGTGCATCCAGGGTCGCTCGGATTCTTACTTTTCTGAGTCGATCAAGGATACAGTACGCCATTACAGAGTCACCTGCTCTTTCACAAGATATACTTACCCAGTTCTGGGCTAATATAGTATATGACACATCTGTGAATCCTCCGGTCATCCAAACGAGGATTAATGATCGTCAGGTTATCTTCTCTGCCTCTGATCTTAGAAACATACTACAGTTGGGGACTGTGGAGCAGGAAGATGGACCAACTGAGTTTCCATCGGATTTTATTGAGGGAGCTCTAGGACGGATGGGGTATGTTGGACCCAAGAGAGGGCGTCAGTTCTTGA
The DNA here is from genome assembly GCA_963921325.1 of Logfia minima. Classification (NCBI taxonomy): domain Eukaryota; kingdom Viridiplantae; phylum Streptophyta; class Magnoliopsida; order Asterales; family Asteraceae; genus Logfia; species Logfia minima. Next base: position 31,738,348 of record OY992764.1, read on the forward strand.
AGGCGCTCGTTTTCGGTGAGTGGAGGTTCTTATGGCATGTCCTTGTAACTATCTTTGGACCGAAGAAGGGAGGATACGATGAGTTGAGCTCTTCTCTCCTATCTGCTTTACTGTCACTGGTTTATAACAAACCATACAGCTTTTCAGATTACATCTTTGGGGAGATCGTACGCCAAATTTTGGGGGGAGTTAGATCACAGTTTATGATCTATCCCCGATTTTGCATGCTGATTATTAGGGCCTCTATCCCTGATCTGCCGGTTTTTCAAGCGGATCTGAAGGTTGATACCATTGGGTTACGGGCATATAATGCGATGTTTATGCAAACCTCTCGCAGATTCGAGATGCAACCATAGCTGACAGAGTTGTTTGGATTTTTGGTTAATCCCAAGTATTTTACGTCACCAAACAATGGTTGGATTGATGTTGATGTGGCTGCAGCTGTGCCTGCACCACAAGAGCTAATAGAGGAGGTTCTAAATCAGGCAAATCAGCAAGAGCCACAAGTTAATGCTGAAGTTGATGCTGAAGTAGTGCAACAAGTTTTGGCTGAAAATGATGATGCAAATGATCCTATCTTGCAGGATGTGGATCAATATATTGTTGAGCCACCACGAGTTGAAGAGGACACTGATCAGGTCTTTAAAGATATAGATCAATTTTTGGCTGCAGATCCAAGTACCTCTGGCCCACCTCTACCTACTGAGGCATCTGATGCTGTTGGGCCATCGGGCAGAGATGGAGAAGCTGCTTCTGCTCCTGAATCTGAGTCTGATGATGATGATGAGACTGGACCACCAGGGTTTGTCTCCGGTATCCCTGAAGGGATGATTCGTCAAGGATCAAAATTGATTATGGATCCGGCATTGAAGTTAAAGAGGAAAGCTGCTGATCAAGATCCCGATTTCGTTGTTGTTGAAGACGAAGATGATGAAGAAGAGGAGGAAGTGCTTCTCACTCGACCTTGCAAGCTGTCAAAGCCTACTGCTTCAACCTCTGCAGCTACTACACAATCAACGTCTACGCCCTCTGAGGCTGAATTAATTGCTGCTTTGGTTCAACCTTCTTCACACCCAACCACCAAATCAAGCAGGGTTGCGGCGCGTCTTTTGACAGATGTTGCTACAGAGATAGCAAAGAGAATGCAACCTCCTGCTCCAACACCTCCATCCACCACTGATGCTGCTCCTTCAACCTCACCAAAGACTGATGCTGAACGTATTATAAGCTTGGAGTCTAAGGTTCGAGAGTTGCAGTTAGTTGCCAACACTTTTGCCACACAGATTCTACAATTGTCAGACAGTGTCACTACACAGAACAATGCTTACTCACTGTTACTCAAGACCAACAACACTCTGGTAGATGACGTGGCTGAGAAGCAACGACAACTTGATCGTCTCTCTCGTCGTATTACTTACTTAGAGCAGAACCAGCCATCTCAAGGGGAGAAAGTTGCAATTGAGAAGGCTGCATTTGAAGAAGTTTGTAAAGAGGATGAACTGGTTAAGAAGAGCCGAGATGATAAAGACGATGATCCTGCGACTGAAAAAGAAAGTGAGCTGGCTGGTCCTTCAACGACTGGTCAGCAGACTACACTTCAGGGGGAGTCTGCTGGAGCTAGTGGAAGTGGTAGTGGTGCTGGTGCTGGTGCTGATAAGGGTGGAGCTGAAGAAGGTGACACTTGTATTAATATAGACTGACTGTAATTATTAATACATTGTAACCTTGAATCATTTTGTAATTAAGATGTTTGAACTTGAATATGTAAAATATTAATGTTTAAATGTTACAATGATATAATGATGAATGTTTGTATATTATAAGTCTTTTGTAATTCTAGATTGACATTGTTCGATAAAAAAAAAAAAAAAAAGTTATAAGATCATATAATATATAATGTTCGTATATTATAAGACTTATTCAAATTTTAGATTGATTATGATAATCAATGAAAGATTTGAATAAGTACATATAATATAGTTTGAATACACAAAGGGATTAATAAGGAAAATCTTAGATTGATTCAGGGAAATCAATGAAAGAACTTATGATATTAATATATTTGTGTATAAATGTCTATAGGTCTTGAGATTGTGGACTTATCAGATTCTGAAGGCGACATGCCAGATGAATTAGATGAGGACATTGACTTTGACCTTGAAGAAGGAGAGTTTGTACCTCCTGAAGATTGGACTTTCATTGTTAATGATGAGGCAGACGAGTGTGTAGATCTTGACGCTGATGTTGATGAACACATTGTAAGCCCATCTACAACTAAAGTGGTCATCCAGGAAGAAGATGGAGAAAGGGTTGTTGAGTAAGATGAAAATCTAGATGACTCCACCAGTTCAGAATCAGAAGATGACCTTCCAGAAAAACTCAGAAACAATCCCATGTTTAGACCTCTGAAGAGGAGAAAGCAAAAGGTTGGGATGTCTGAAGTAGATATAACTGGAAAGAAAGTTCCAAGGAAGGGGATCATCGGCTGGTATTTTGATTCTGACTTGAAACTTTTCGCTATCAAAAGATTTGACGGAGTTCAATATTTCGATAAGAAGCTTAAAGTATTCAGTTCGCTTCCTCGATTTGAAATTCGAGACTTGGCACGCTTAGAACTGATAAATCCCAGTAATGATCCCTACGCAACTTATGTTGAGAGAATCATTCGGACTAAGGGTAGATCAATGAAGTTTGAGAAGATTAAGCCAAGAGTCGGAAAGACGATCAAATTAAAGGAACGAAGTCAGAGAACTGGCCGAAGATTAAGGAAGAAAACTTATCCAGCTGTCAAGTGCATACAGCAGATACCACTGAAGACAATGCCACAGAATATTCTGGGAAATCTTCTGAACTGGCACGTGGACTCAGAGACTGGTGAAGCTGTCATGGTTGAAGCTGATGAAGAAGTCGAAGGAGGAGAAAGAGTAATTCTAACAGTCTATGACCATCGACACCTGATGAATCTGTCGAAGAAGGACCTGTTGAAGTTAAACGAAAACAGGATCTTGACGACTGAAGCATGGGGTGATCTTGCAAGAGATTATCAATTAATGGTGAAGACTTGTGTTAGAATAAAGATTCATATGGGCAGTAGTATTTACATGTAAAGACCAAAGACAAAGTTGAAGACAACGACGCTAGAGCTATTGTCAAGGGGGAGTCTGTTGGGACATATTATTGTGACAACAGATCTAGCTTGTAATAGGACTAGTGTCAAACTTGTATATATTGGTTTAGACTCGTAATATATGATATTAACTTGTTATTATTATTTGTTAAATGTTATTTGAACAAGTATCGATTTCAAGTTAAAGTCAAATTCGCGAATTGAGAAGTCAACTCGCAGGTTTGACCTGCGAGTTGAGATCTCATCTCGCAACCATCTGGACTCGCAGGTCTCACCTGCGAGTTGAGATCTGGGCTCGCTGGAAACTGGACTCGCAGGTCTTACCTGCGAGTTGAGTTTTGGGCTCGCAGCTTTCTCGGTTCGCAGGACCTACTTGCGAGCTGAGATGTGGGCTCGCAGTCCATCTGGACTCGCAGGCCCATGGGCTGCGAGTTGAACCAGATATAAATATTTTAATGCTGCTCATTATTAAATATGGAGAAATCCGTGCCATTATTACACACACCAAATATTTAAATATTCTCTCCTCGAAATTCATGCTGATATAAAGGCTATCATTGAATAGGCTCGGTTTTGATTGTTTAACAATAGTTGATATCAAAACGAAGCTTGTTAATTGATAGATTAGTTATATAAGCCTAAAACCTTAAGTATTGAGGGATTCCGCACCTTAATACCTAAAAGATAATTCGTTATCGCTAACCAAGATTTAGAGACTTACAGAATGATCATTGCGTTCCCTGTCAGAAAGGAAAGCAACACAAGAAGTCTCACAAACCGAAGCTGGTGAATTCAACTGAGAAGCCATTGGAGCTTTTCCACATGGATTTATTTGGGCCAGTCAGAAAGAAGAGTTTGGGAGGAGCTTCCTATTGCCTTGTAGTTACCGATGATTATTCGCGGTTTTCTTGGGTATATTTTCTGAAGACTAAGGATGAGGTGCCTGAGATTCTCATCTACTTGTTTGACAAATTGCAAAACCTATGTGAGTTGAGGATCAAAAAGATAAGAAATGATAACGGTACAGAGTTCAAAAACTCAATTATGGAACTGTACTGTTTGAGTAATGGCATTGAACATCAATTCAGTGCTGCAAGGACTCCACAACAGAATGGAGTTGGGGAGCGTAAGAATAGGACATTGATTAAGGCTGCTCGAACCATGTTATCCGACTCAAAGCTCCCAATCACTTTTTGGGCCGAAGCTGTTAATACGGCCTGCTATGTCCTCAATCGGGCGTTAACGGTTCAGAAACAGAACAGGACATCTTATGAGTTGTTCAACAATAGAAAGCCAAATCTAAAATTTCTTGAACTGTTCGGCTGTTTATGTACCATCATGCACACCAAGGAACGAATTGCTAAGTTTGGTGAAAAATCCTGTGAAGGTGTTTTCTTGGGATTTTCAAATAACTCACCGAACAAGAGAGTGTATAATCTGGTGACAAAGCGTGTGGAAGAGCACTTTGAGGTCACCTTCTTTCATTACACTGACAACCCTCAGGGAAAGGGATTCGAATACTTGTTTGATTATCAAACCTTATTTGATTCTTTCAATCTTCTTGAGGAGCATGAAGAAGAGGAAATGGTGACACTACTTCACGGGTTGGATATCGTTTCTGATACTTCACCCATCTCTGTTCCTCCACCTCCTACAACAACACCCGCCACTGATCCCGCTGCCGCTTGTGACTCTCCACCTCCACCCGTTACTGATGATGTTCCTGATTCTGCAAATGATGAGGAACAAATGTTTGAGGCTTCTGATCAATCACCCGTATATGAATTTGAACCATTACCTGCATCTAACCTTGAAGATTCACCTGCCCTTGAACTCGAACTTGAAGCTGACTCTACAAACCTTGATTCTATCATTGTTCCGGTTGCAATTCCGAGTTCTCGTATCAATGTGTCCCATCCAGTTGATGCCATTTTTGGTGATTTACAAAAAGGAGTTTTAACCAGACGACAAATTGCTGCTGCTGAACAATCTGCTTCGACATCTTCACCTGTTGCAGATACTGATCCCGTTTGTCTTGCTTCGGAAATTGAAGAGTGCTTTCTATCACAAGTTGAACCGAAGAAGACAGCTGATGCTTTGAAGGATCCATACTAGGTTGAGGCGATGCAGGAAGAGCTTCAACAATTTAAAAAGCTGCAAGTATGGACACTGGTTCCTTTACCCAAGGGTGTTCATCCAATTGGCACCCGTTGGGTTTATCGTGTGAAAAAGGATGATCGGGGCGTGGTCATAAGAAACAAAGCACGTCTAGTGGTCCAGCGCTTTACTCAAATTGAAGGTTTGGACTATGATGAAGTATTCGCATTTTTCTGGCATATGCTTCATTCAAAGGATTTCGGGTCTATCAACTTGACGTTAAGAGTGCGTTTCTGTATGGTCAAGTTCTTGAAGAGGTTTATGTCAAACAGTGTGACAACCGTCAAAAATCTCAGGTCATTAACGCACTTAAATTCCTAGTCTATCTAATTACGTTTACAGCACTCTAAAATCCTAGTGAAAAGTCTAGGTTACAACTCCTTAAGTACCGAAATCGTAAGTTACCGAAATCGCGTAACGTTCTAGGAGATTGCTTAGCAAACTTTAAGACTGTGAGGAACACAAAATTAGGTTACAAAGTGCCAAAGAAAACAAATGAAATTAAATTTCATAAGTCATCACAAAATATTTATCATATCGCAAAAATCGGAATTTAACCCGAAATTCCGTAACTCAGTATACGCAACCGAAAATCGGTTAATTGACTCGCGAATGTCAATCGTGATAGAATCAACTACATTTTGATGAATGTTATAAACTTATAAGATAAAGTTTCATGACTCAAACTTTAATCACAAAAACATCACAAAAATCGGAATTAACCGAAATTCCGTAACTCGGCAAACGCGACCCGAATCGAATAAACGAAACTGAATCCGACAAACTAATACTTGAATATCCATTATAAACAATCTAAAATACAATTTGAAGTATTTTAGAAATTTAGAACATCAATTTTTATAACCTTAATATTAAGCATTAAAACAACACAATTTAATGTCTTGAAATGTACAAGACTTGTGCAATTTTAATACAAATAAATACCACAACTAATACATATTATATTTGATCAAAAAAATAAAATAAAGACTCCAAATTTTCATGCCAAAACCGGATCTCCCTTTCCCCCACTCAAAACTATTCCTTTTCTTACAAAACTCCACTCACTCTACATGCAAAAAGCCTTCTACACTTACACACTCTTTCATTTTCATCATTTCTTCATTTCCACTTTCAAAAACACTCTCAATTCTCTCTCAAGAACCCACAGATTTCCAGCCCCCTTTCAATCAAAAATCATCATCTTTAAAGTGTTCTTACATAAGAACAACATCTCTAAGGTAAAACATACCATTCCTTACTTCCATTCTTGCATTTACTTACTTTTAAATTCATAAAAATGCTTGGATTATACACCTTATTCATGGTTATAATCCACATACATGATTTTTATGTTTGTAGGTTCCCTTACACTTGTTTAAGTGTTAAAAAAAAAAGGGCAACCCATGATCAAATCGAAATCAAATCGAAAATCGTCTTTTTGGTGTTAAAATGTGTATTTACATGTTCTTGCTAGATTAAATGGTTTAAATTTTTAAAATATGTTTATGTTTCTGTAAAACACATGTACATGCATAAAAGACAAGGCTTCAATCATTGGATGAGGTCTAAAAATCGTTGGTAGTGAAAAACACACCAAAATGATCACCATTGTCTTATATGTAATCTGTCCAGATTTTGACCTCACTTGAAACGACCATAACTCAATGAAAAATGGTCCAAAAATATTGATTTTTCTTCTATAATTTAGCTTAATGTCTTACCTTTAAAACCCCACTGGTCTCACTCAAATCCATTGAGTATTCGATCTCCAAATGTATCACACAAAACTGATGCGCAAACAGTAACTTTTCTGTGAGCACCTTGTTCTGATACTTGTTCATGGGTCTTAAGGTGTTCAATAAGTTCAAAAATAAAAATTGTTTTTAGACTCCTAACAAGTGTATCTCAGTAGAATAAAAAGATGGTAATTTATCTTGTTGATCTTATATTTTTAGAAAATGCATGAACATCATGCATTGTTGTAAGCTTGTAAATCTCAAATACTTGTGTTGTGATGATTCAAAAATACATAATTGCTAGAGAAGACGTGTTAAAATTTTGGGGATTATTATTCCCAGTAACTAGATCATGAAAAGATTCTTGAAAATAAAAATTGGAATTTTTGGAAAAACATAAGTATTTTATCTAAATTAATGCAAATAAAGCCTATAAAAGGTGAAATATTCATGAAAAATACTTTTGGACACCAAATAATTATGGGAAAATTCCAGTGTCATTTTCCTCAAGAAATGACACTATACTCAAAATTTCACACTCTTTGAGGGTGTTTTGATATGTTTTCCGATTTACGTCTCGTTAAAACGCATAATGTTGGGAACCTAAGTTCCAGTACTCAAAACGACTTGAAAATTTTACACAAACCTAAAAATGGGTAGAAAATGATCTGGTAAAAATTCCAGAATTTTTCTTTTTCCTGAATAATTACTATTTTTCCCATAATTATCCCACTTATTAGACATAAAATGATTATAAATAATCCATACGTCTAAAAATCCCCAAATTTTCACAGAAAATGTTTGAACTATATTTCATGTTTCATACCAAGTTTGGTAATTTTTAGATGTTGTATACATATATTTCCATTATTTTGTTCACAACTCGAACAATTACCGGCAACGTAATTTAAATGGAAATTCAAACTTTTACGGCACTTTGTAATTTAATTAGCTAGCTAAGCAATCCTAACAAACCGTATTAGTTGAGAAACTAATTAGAAACCTTGTGTTCTTAGGACTTGGATAGGAGTCAAACCCAGCCGGCACGCGCATTACATCCATCCTTCCGCTCACGCTCAATAGTGAGTTTACACAGCCCCTCTTTTTAACGTTTTACTTAAATTTTTGGGGTGAAAAGCATGCTATATGATCTAACTACTATATTTGGATTACAAATACTATTCTTATGCTATACTTGATTTACGAATGCTATACTTATACTATGCTCGTTTTACAAATGCTATCCTTGATTTAAAAATGTTATGCTATGCTATATACTATGCTTATTTTTGAATACTTGAAATGGTTAAAATGTCGTATTGATTACGAATAACTTCTTGAATGTTTGTCGTTTATACGAACGTGATTATATGCTTGTTTTCTATCGTATCTAAAGTCCCCGGTATATCTACAGGACCATTAACTCTATATGAGCCAAATGATGCATATGAATAGTACTATTTAGGAGCGAGACCACCTCCTCACTCACGCGGCCACGTGAGTGCATCCCATCATCCTAAATACCAACGATAGGGCATCTCTCTTTTGGGGCAAAGGTTTATCGGTTGTAGGTTTGGTTGTGGACTCAAGCATATTAATTCATTATGACTATAGACATTATAACGTGATAGCATAGAAATTTCATAAACGACTATAAACGTATGACGTTTTGACATTTGAAATGACATTTCTTTGAAACTATGAACTTACGACCCGAGCTTTACAATGACTTTGTCATCTGAAACAATATTTCTTTGAAACTATAAACTTACGACCCGAGCTTTACAATGACTTTGTCGTTTGAAACGACATTTCTTTGAAACTATAAACCTTACGACCCGAACTTGACAATGACTTTGTCATTAGAAACCATATTTCTTTAAAACCATAGATTTTATAACCTGAGTTTTATACTATAAATCAATGTGGTTTTGGACAATGACAAACGTGGTTTCATAATAACGTCGCGCATTCTTATGAACTTCGACATAATAATCCGTTGAGACTTTAAACGTTTTGATATTGATTTGATGCATTGACTTTATACACGTAACATGAACTTATTAAATACTACAATATGAGTTTTATAAACATAACTTGAACTTATTAAACACTATATCTTGAGTTTTATAAACGTGAATTAAATATTACTTTGAAAATATGAGCGGGGCGTTATAAATGAATCACGACTTTTAATTGAGTACAAAAAGGGAATCGCTCCTAAATGAGCCTCGTTCTTAAATAAACCTCCTTTGCAAACAAAACATCGATTAACAAATGAATCTAGCTATCAAATGAATATCGCTCTTAAATGATCTATGCTGCTGTAGCGTTACGGCATTTTCTCTTTTGGATGTAATCGCATGTTTAGATTATTTACTTTTGTGCTGTAAACGCTTGTAAGACCTTATGTAATCTATTAATTGTAGACCGTTGAACGGTGCTCTTTTGTAATTTTCGATTGTGGAATCATTGTACTGTTACATCTCGTGTTTTCGCTTTAGCGGTGTGACAAACAGCCTCCTGGTTTTGAAGATTCCGTAAATCCGAATTATGTCTGCAAGCTGGACAGGGCATTGTATGGTCTTCATCAAGCTCCTAGAGCTTGGTATGAGCGGCTTGCGACTCATCTGCTGAAAAATGGATTTGTACGAGGAAAGATTGACAGTACTCTCTTCACCATGCATGAAGAGAACGACTTGCTATTAGTACAGGTTTATGTGGATGACATCATCTTTGGTTCTACTAAGGATCAAATGTGTCGGGATTTCGAGCGGATTATGAAGTCAGAATTTGAAATGAGTGCAATGGGGGAGCTAAAATTCTTCTTGGGCGTACAAGTCGAACAATCTGCCAAGGGGAATTACATACATCAGTCCAAGTATGTCAATGATATGCTGACAAGGTATAACTTGGTTGAGTGTAAACCCTATGGGACGCCTTTAGAACTGAATCATCACCTTGGTCTAGCAGAAGATGAAGAGGACTGTCCGGAGAAAGATTACCGATCTATGATTGGTTCTCTGATGTATCTTACTGCATCACGTCTGGACATTGTCTTTGCAGTCTCTCTATGTTCCAGGTATCAGGCGAAACCGAAGGTATCTCATATGAAGGTGGTCACGCGGATCTTTGGTTATCTCAAATATAGACCAACTCTTGGTCTATGGTATTCTAATGAGAAAACCTTTGCGCTTACTGCTTACTCGGACTCGGATTACGGTGGTTGCAATATGGATAAGAAGTCTACCTCTGGTGGTTGTCAATTTCTTGGACCTAGACTAGTTTCATGGCAGTGCAAAAAGCAAACGACAGTCTCTACCTCAACAGCAGAGGCTGAGTACATTGCTTCTGCCAGTTGCTGCTCCCAGGTTCTTTGGATACAACATCAGTTGCGCGATTACGGTTTACTCTTAACTATGACTCCTATTCATATAGATAATACTGCTGCTATTTCTATTCCATGTAATCCTGTCCAACACTCTAAGACCAAACACATAGAGATTAGGTTTCATTTCATTCGTGACTGCTATGAAAAACACCTAATTGATCTGGTCCAAATAGATACACTTAAGCAGAATGCTGACCTGTTCACCAAAGCCTTCTCCCGTGCTCGTTTCGATGAGCTTGTCAACATGATAGGGTTACGTTTCTTTCAAATCAAATAGTAATATTTGTGACCTTATGTTGTTATGTTAAAAAAAAAAAAAAAAAAAAAGAAGAATGCGCTAGCCATTCTGTTGGGACATATTATTGTGACAACAGATCTAGCTTGTAATAGGACTAGTGTATTTATTGTCAAACTTGTATAAATTGGTTTAGACTCGTAAATATATGATATTAACTTGTTATTATTATTTGTTAAATGTTATTGAACAAGTATCGATTTCACGTTAAAGTCAAAATTCGCGAATTGAGAAGTCAACTCGCAGGTTTGACCTGCGAGTTGAGATCTCATCTCGCAACCATCTGGACTCGCAGCTCTCAGCTGCGAGTTGAGATCTGGGCTCGCTGATATCTGGACTCGCAGGTCTTACCTGCGAGTTGAGATCTGGGCTCGCAATCATCTGGACTCGCAGGCCCATGGGCTGCGAGTTGAGTCAACTCGCAAAGCCCATGGCCTGCGAGTTGAACCAGATATAAATATTTTAATGCTGCTCATTATTATGAGAGACCTAGAAATCCGTGCTATAATTACACACACCAAATATTTTAAGTATTTCTCTCCTCGAAATCTGTGCAGATATAAAAGCATTTATTGAATAAGCTCGGTTTTGACTGTTTAACACTAGTTAATATCAAAACGAAGCTTGTTAATTAATTGCAAAGTTATATAAGCAATAAACCTTAAGTATTGAGGGATTCCGCACCTCAATACCTAAAAGATAATCCGTTATCGCTAACCAAGATCTAGAGACTTACACATTCTTTGTGCTTACTAGCATTAAAGAAATGCAAGGGTGCAACATTTGCAAAAGACGTTTAGTTGTGTCTGTAAACATCTAAGGATATGATAGTACATTAGGAGACATTCTTCAAACGACAATCTTAAGTTTTATCCTTGATATATCAGTAGGTTTATCTCGTATATGTTATTTATGTCCTTACAGACTTTCGTATCATTGCACGATGTATTGGTAGGCATTTTCATACTCCTCTTTGAGCTACTAAGAAACATCTCTAATCTGTGTTTATTATCTTGTGATGATCATTATATGATGTATGGCAATGTGTACGTACGTATGAATTATGCTGACTGTTTCCTCTGTTGTACGTATGTATAGACCTGGTCTCTGTCAGTATACTTTCAACAACTAAGCAAACAAAAGTCAAAGTACTTTCCAAGTCTTATAAATTCAAAGATACCTAACAAGGTCGCCAAACGGTTTGACCAAGTATGGTTTTGCTTAAACCTGAATCAAGTTTACGTCGCTTTGTTGTACGTATGTACAGACCTGTCACCGCTGGCTTGATTCTTAAAAATGTTGAATTCATATATTTTCTCTAAACAATAGAGGTTTTGGTCATTTCTTGATACTAGGAGTATATCTATTGTGGGATTCACGGAGACTTACTCACTCTAACAATAATTGCTTAGCTTGAAGTTGAGTGTTACATGTTTAAGTGGACAAACAATACCGATAATCGTCTTGTTGATTGGTTCTCAGGTTTGTTAACTATGCTTGGTAAATTTAAATTTGGACATCTATACTGATAATCGAATTAAAATTTAATATTGTCATGCGAACTTGTCTTTCTAATATGATCCCTAAATAGACAACACTCAAAACGTTCTATTCCTACCAACTATTGTATTAGTTCTATATTTGCTGCGTTTTAATCTTATTTTTCAAGTGTCACAAATATTACCTAATATTCAAAATTTAAAAAAAAAAAAAAACCCTTGATTGATATATGCGACACAACTCTTGTGTCGCACACTGTGTTGCCCTCTCCAGCGACACAACATTTGTGTTGCACATTATGTCGCATAGTGGTCTGGGTATATATACCCTCACATATGTCGCTGTAATTAACCTTAATTACCTGCGACACAAATTCAAACCTCCTGCGACACAACTTGGATCCTGCGACACAACAGAAAACCTTTATTTTCGATATTTCTGTGATTTTCTGTGGATTTCCGTTCGATTCAACGCTTGTTTCTTGTTCTTCTTACTCACATGCATCGATAGGTACCAGTTTTATCCCCTATTACTTCCTATTTATGTCAACATTTGCATTTCAAGTTTCGGTTTTTAGGTTTACCAAGTTTGCCAAAATTCTGTGACTTTTGGCGTTTGATTGTGGCTATAACTTGTTATATAATGCTCCTGACATGCGTATGTACCCTCGAAAACGATTAAAACTGGGTTTCATTGTGTTCATCATTGCGACATAACTGTTGTGTCGCAGGTTTTGTTCAGTTTTATGTCCCTACTGTTCTGCGACACAACTATTTATGTCACTACTATTCTGCGACACAATTATCTATGTCGCCATGTTGTGGAGCGACACAATCCTTATGTCGCTGAACATCATTAAATTGATTATATTGCTACATTGCGACATAACTCGTTATGTCGCTCCTGTAGTTTGCGACACAAAGCTTGTGTCGCATGACATTTTAATTTCAAAAATGTCAACTTTTTTAGTTGTTTAAATCTAATGGCTTCCAAGTTTACTTTGCTCTTACAGTTATGGCTGCAATTAATGTGAACGCTTATTTCTGGGAACCGCGACATAATGTGACGGCTTTTCTTGAGGATGATAGAGAATCGGCAGCACCTTATCGCCCGATGATTGCCTTTCTCCGTCGCCCACGGATATACACTGCGATCACGGCCACAACAACTATCTACCGTGATCATGTGTCGGATTTCTGGACCAACGCTATTATCAATTCGGATCTCCCTTTTACCCGGATCATCTCTCGGGTTTATGATCGATAAATTATCATCTCAGAGCAGGTCATTCGGGATTTCTTTCAATTTCCTGATGACTCTGACATGCCGGTTGCTTTTGCCAACTCATTTATTGCGGGTGCTATGGCTCGGATAGGTTATCCGGACGTTCCGCGTGATCAATATCGCAAGGCCTTTCTCACTAAGGTCTGGCGATATCTGATGCACATTATGATTGTGTGCCTGTCTGGCAGGAAGGCAAGATTAGATGGCATGAGTTATTCTACAGCATCGACCATGTTAGCCTTGATCTACAACAAGCCGTTCAACTTCTCCGGTTATATCTTCCGGATACTGGTTGACAATGCTCAGGCAGGTGATGGGAAGTGGGCATTATACCCACGTTTTGTTCAATTATTGATCAATCACCTGCTTCCCGGGCTACCGGTGGTTCCCAACCACTAGTTTCGACAAACGCCCATGAATACCCGCATCTTTGTGGTTTCTAGCCAGTATGCGCGGGGCGCAGCGGTCCCGGCCGATGTGCCTTTATTTGGCCATGGTGTAAAAGAGGCCTATGTACCTCCGGGGGGTGATGACTTTCAAGATCCGGCTCCAGTTCAAAGGCCGCTTTTGACCACCTCCACAGGCACCTCTCCAACAACCACCTACACAAACATCGCAACAGCCTCCGCAAACCGATTTATCCTCTGATGATATCTTTCAAGTTATCGAAGACTACGTGCCCTTACCACCTAGATCTTCAGAGGTGGTGTCTCTGGGCAAGAGGCCCCATGCGGATGTCACTTACACTGTTTCTGACGATATTCCGACATCCAGTCGTCCTCGCACTTCTACTTCTGCCGGGCCTTCAGAGCTGCAGACTCTAGTGCAACCTCATCCAGTAATTATTGGAACGGATGGAGGCAATGCAAAAGACTGTGGACGACCAAGCTACACTCATCCAGTCTCAAGCTGCACTGATCCAGACTCAAACTTCTCGGACTACTACTTTAGAAGATAGGTTTAGGGAGTTTGAGACCTGGTCAATTGGTCCTGGGGAGTCTGTTCCCTCTGGTCCATCTATAGAACCAATTGAACCGGGGTCTGAGTCTGTAAATGACGATGTAAATATTGACCAACGTAATGAAATGCCCAGTTTAGATTACTTCCCTGTGCACGACATACCAGGCCAGAAACTGAAGTTACTGAAACACGAGCTGAGAAAATTGCTAAATGGTGGCCTCATTGTAAAACTGGAATCCAGGTACCCGTAACTTGTAAATCATACAAGGTTAGTGGGGTGTATACTGGGTTGATAAAGAGTTGGACGATATCCAATGGTGTGTTTATGATCAAGAGACTAGATGGTATCCAGTATTTCAAGAGATCATTCACCAAGCTGAGCACTTTGCCAAAAGGAGAAGTTAATCGTCTTGCTCAGCTCTCTCTGATTAACCCGTTTGGAGATGACCGCGCAAATTGTATTCAAACTACTCTGCAACGAGAAATACGAACGAAGAAATATAATTTCATCAAACCGACTCTGGGAACTAGGTATATCTATAAGAAAAAGATAGATCCAGTGACCAAACAGCCGATATGCAAAATGCGCTATCCTCCGGCTGACTGTTTAAAGATTATTCCTCTGGAAACTGTTCCCCTTGACTTTTTAAGAAGATTTTCATTTCTGGGAACTTGATGCTCACACTAGTGAGGCAGTTTTGGTTTTTGTTCCTGAGACGGAGCAACCTGAGAGGAACTCGCTGTATGGTTTGAAGAAAGCTCAGTTTCGAGTGTTTGATCCTATGAGCTTGATATACTTGTCATCGAAAGACTTGAGAAAACTGTTTGATAATCCGATTCGCTTCAATGAAAGAAATGTTGTGAATAAGAAGATTGCATTTCAATTTTAGCGGATTGTCAACGTTTGTGTAACACATGGAATACATGCTGGCGGTGTATTTCCAACAGGCTGGGTTTGATTGAAGATTTTGAAGACCAAGCTGAAGACACGGGGGGAGTTTGTTGATGCATCTTAGTGTGTCTGTCAGTTGGTCAAGTCTGTATTGTGTTTGTTAATGTAATTGAGTTAGTTAGAATTACATTTTCTGTGTTATGTGTTGGGACATATTATTGTGACAACAGATCTAGCTTGTAATAGGACTAGTGTATTTATTGTCAAACTTGTATAAATTGGTTTAGACTCGTAAATATATGATATTAACTTGTTATTATTATTTGTTAAATTTTATTGAACAAGTATCGAATTTCAAAGTTAAAGTCAAAATTCGCGAATTGAGAAGTCAACTCGCAGGTTTGACCTGCGAGTTGAGATCTCATCTCGCTGATATCTGGACTCGCAGGCCTTACCTGCGAGTTGAGATCTGGGCTCGCTGATATCTGGACTCGCAGGTCTTACCTGCGAGTTGAGATCTGGGCTCGCTGATATCTGGACTCGCAGGTCTTACCTGCGAGTTGAGATCTGGGCTCACAATCATCTGGACTCGCAGGCCCATGGGCTGCGAGTTGAGTCAACTCGCAAAGCCCATGGCCTGCGAGTTGAACCAGATATAAATATTTTAATGCTGCTCATTATTAGGGGTGACCTAGAAATCCGTGCCAGAAATACACACACCAAATATTTTAAGTATTCTCTCCTCGAAATCTGTGCAGATATAAAAGCATTTATTGAATAGGCTCGGTTTTGATTGTTTAACACTAGTTAATATCAAAACGAAGCTTGTTAATTAATTGCAAAGTTATATAAGCAATAAACCTTAAGTATTGAGGGATTCCGCACCTCAATACCTAAAAGATAATCCGTTATCGCTAACCAAGATCTAGTGACCTTACAATTGGTATCAGAGCTTTCGGGCTTAGAAACGTTGTGGTTACAAGGTTTTTGGTTATATAACATCTTTAGGGTCGTTTTTCGAACGAAATCTACGGATTTATTCGTAAAAAATACCAAAAGGATCAGTTCCCAGATTTCGAGGCGCCGTTTTGCGAGTTGAGATTAGGGTTACTGTTATCTGCGAGTTGAGATTAGGGTTTCTGCGAGTTGAGAATCAGCTGCGAACCGAGTTCCTTGCGAACTGAGTTTTCTGCGAGTTGAGAATCAGCTGCGAACCGAGTTCCTTGCGAACTGAGTTTTCTGCGAGTTGAGAATCAGCTGCGAACCGAGTTCCTTGCGAACTGAGTTTTCTGCGAGTTGAGAATCAGCTGCGAACCGAGTTCCATTGCGAACTGAGTTTCTGCGAGCTGAGATTTTCTGCGAGTTGACATTTTTTTAGTTGCGAGTTGAGATTATTAAATTCGCAATATAACCTAATTTTTCACTTTAAAATGTCTGATTTAAGCCGAATGATCGAGATGGAACACGAGGTTGGAAAATCTAATGTTCCACCGAAGCTACTTAGACTTGAGGACTATTATGGGTGGAAAGACAGATTTGAAAGTTACTGTAGATTCCACGACATCACTATTTGGTTGTGTATTAAAAACGGATATGTTGCACCTACAGCTGAGGTAGGGAACGCAACAGTGATTGTGACTTATGATCGAATGAATGACCATCAGAAGAAAGAATTCACCATCGATAATAAAGCACATTCTTCAATTAAGATGAGCCTTCCTAAGGAGATCAACCATCAGTTGAAGTCCTTTCACACAGCTAAAGAGCTGTGGGACGCTCTAGAAAAGAGATGTGAGGGGAGCCCTCAGGTGAAAGCTGGTAAATGTAATCTTCTAAAAAAGCAGTTTATGGTATTTAAGGCTTTTAGAGAAGAAGATCTTGAGGCTTACACCACCCGTTTCTATCATCTATTAAGTGAGCTTGACGACCATGCTATCTTTTATAATGACAAGGAGAAAACCGACAAGTTTATTGAGGGTTTACCTTGTAAATGGGAGATGTACGGTATCATGCTGAAAGATAATGATGAAAGATATGCAACCATGACCCTAGAGAAAGCGATTGATAAACTAAGGGGTTATGACTTCTCTAAGAAAACGAGAGATACGGATTCTGATCATCTACAGAATCCTGGTCTGTACCATGGAAAGACTAGTATCTCTAACTCCTCATCCAATTTGACCACGGCTTTGTTTGCAGGTGAAATTGATGAGATTGGAGAAAAATTGACTGAGGATCTCTGTTTCATTGCTTCGGATAACGGTGATAAACGAAACAGGAACACCACCTCAGATAAATCCACTCAAGGGCATCATAAGATGCCGATGAGTGTGAAATCAGCCGAACAACAACTTTCTGTGTTGGCATCGTTCGTTGCTTCTTATGAAAACTATATTCAAGGGAAGATAAACGATCCAGCACAATTTGATGAAGATTATGATCAGGTTGATCCTGACGACTTAGAGGAAATGGACCTCCAGTGGCAACTGGCTATGGTGTCAAGGAGAGTAAAGAATTTCCTAAAGCGTACGGGTAAGAGAGTAGTTGGAAATCGACCAGGTTTTGACAAGTCCAAGGTCAAGTGTTATAATTGTCAAGGTTACGGACACTTTGCCAGGGAATGCCAAAGACCAAAGCTTGATGCTGGATCTTCAAAACAAGATTCGGGAAGTAATCTAACTTCCAAAGTCTTAGTGGTTCAGCAAATAGATGGATCTTATGATTGGTCTACACCATCAGAGCAAGCTCTCATGGCTGAGATTGACGATCAAGAGAAACAAATTGAATCCACTTCCTACATGCCAACTACTGAAGAACTTCAAGCTAATGTGCCACACACTGAAGTTAAGGGGATTGAGGAAGATGTTCTCTACATCAACTCGACAGAAGAAATGAGTCCCAATGATTTTGTGGCATATATGGCTGATATTCAATCCGAAAAGAAAAAGGTATGTCTAGATCTCCTTACTCTCACCGATGTATGCTATTTAGTTACTGATCTTCAAACACAGGTTAGTGTCTTTGCAGAATCTAACAAAACCTTGACCTCAGAATTAGACTTAGCTAAGTCTGATGTTCGTCGGTTAGGTGAAGATAAATTAGCACTGAACGAGAAGATTAAGAGTGATACTCTAGATAAGACCAGTCTGACTGACATTATAAATGAACAATGCATTAAAATAGACGGGTTATATCTAAACCTTAATGAGCTTAATAGAAATATAGCTATTAGGGATAAGGAGTTATCAGAGTCAAATATGAAACTGGTAGAGCTGAATAGAAAATTTGAAGGTTATAGAACTTCTTCTTTGACCTTAAATAGAATAATTGGCTCTCAACGTAGTGTAAAGGATGTTACTGGCCTAGGATATTCAGATGTCCCTCCGCCGTTTAATGCCAATTACACTGCTTCCACTTCTGTTGACTTAGAAATGACAGATGTTAATCCTGAGACTGAGGATTTGGAAAATCAACAGTCTATTGCATCTGAGATCCAAAAGGAGACTGTCAATGATTCATCTTTAACCAAGAGTACAGTCAAATCTCTCACTAAAGTACAATTCGTATCAAGTGGGATGATTGGAAGTACTGATGGAAATAATGAAGTCATTAAGAAACATAAGGAGTTACCTTCAGTGTCTTTTGATCAGATAAAGAAGGAGTCTGCTAAGACTGCTAAGTCACGAAAGCAGATGTCATGCTTCAAATGTCATCAACGAGGACATGTCTCTTCTTGTTGTCCCACTAAGAAGAATGAAGCTGCTCCTAAGCGCGAGGCCAGTGATAAGTCTAAAAATATCTCTAGCACAGACAGGTTAGGTACCAGACCTGGTATTGGTATTAAACCTGTGACTGCTCTGAAAAGAGATGCGTCTCACAGTGTCTCGCCACCAAAACCTAAACGGCATGAAAACTCTGCTAAGGATCAAGTGCCGTCGAGGTTTATGACTCCGAGAAGGAACCAAAGTCATTTTGAGATTGGTTCTACATCTCGCACACAAGGAGTTTACCAAGGGTCCTATGATAATCGTAGCCAAGGGCAAAAATCCCAGGGTTATATTTCGGGGAGGGTTGGAAATCAATCAACTTATAGACCCAGGACCACTAATCATCAGCAAGCTGATGCGTCTTCAAAAGTGACCAAAGCTCCCAATGGGAAAAATGGTTACTTTAAAGAGCTACAGTTTGTCGATGATAAGGGACAAACCAAGACCGTAATGGCTTGGGTCCCTCTTGATAACTGATTGTTTACAACTTGTATGTGCAGGAGCAGACTGGGAACAATGATAATTGGTGGTATGTTGACAGTGGATGCTCTAGGCACATGACAGGAACCAGAAGTCTACTGACAGACTTCAGAGGTGGACTGAGACAAGGAGTGCACTTCGCCGGTGATAAAGGAGGAGTAATTACTGGGAAAGGAACTGTTACTAATGGAACTTTGACTCTAGAGGATGTGAATTATGTTGAAGAACTAACGCACAACCTAGTGAGTGTTTCCCAAGTCTGTGATAAAGGTCATCCTGTTCTCTTCACTGAGAAAGAGGCCTTGATCCTGAAGCCTGGTTTTATCATTCCCGATAAATGGATACTGATGAAAGCTCCAAGGAAGAAGGACATTTATGCTATCAACATGAATGCTCCTATTACTTCAATGGTGTCTACTTGTCTGTTATCCAAGGCTTCAGAATCAGACTCTCTCCTATGGCATAGGAAAATGGCACACTTAAAATTTCGAAAAATGAACTATATAACCAAACATGGGTTAGTTCTGGGTGTACCACCGAAGAGTTTTGCATTTGAAGACAAGTGTATATCCTGCTTGAAAGGAAAACAGCATAAGAAACCACACAAGTCTAAAAATGTGAACTCTATTTCCTCGCCTTTTGAGTTGCTACATATGGATCTCTTTGGCCCAATAAGCAAGAGAAGCATAGGTGGCAAATGGTACTGTCTGGTTGTCACAGACGATTTCTCTAGATTCTCTTGGGTATTCTTTTTGGGATCTAAGGATGAAACTCCGGGCATTCTTATGGAGTTTCTAGATCTAATAGAGAACATCTATAGAAAAAGAGTTAAGAGAATTCGTAGTGACAATGGGACCGAGTTTAAGAATTCTACATTGAATGTATATTGCTTAAGCAAAGGCATTCAACATCAATTCAGTGCACCATATGAACCTCAACAAAATGGTGTTGCTGAAAGGAAGAATAGAACTCTAATTGAAGCAGCGAGAACAATGCTTGCAGATTCAAGGCTTCCGGTCATATTTTGGGCAGAAGCAGTGAATACAGCATGTCATGTTCTCAATCGGGTTCTTACGGTTAAAAAACAGAACAAGACATGTTATGAGCTTTTGAACAAAAAGAAACCGAACTTAAAAGGGTTTGAACCCTTTGGAGTTTCATGTACGTTGTTGAAAACAAGTCACCAACCTAAATTTGGTGAGAAGGCTGACGAAGGATACTTCCTAGGTTACATGCCTAACTCACCAAACAAAAGGGCCTTCAATAAAAATTCGGGACGTGTTGAAATAGTTTATAACATCGAAGTTACGAGCTATACACATGACTCACATAAGGGATTGGATTGGCAGTTTGACTATTCAGATCTTTTCAAGTCATTTAAAGTCCCTATCAGTGACTATGTCAGTAACTCAGACATTCCTGAGCATTTATTGTCGGGAGATGAGGATCCCACTCCTTCTCCAACATCGAGTGCTCAAACGTCTGATGCTAGGAATATTGTCGATACTGATGTTGTCCCCCCTATCGAGTCACAACTACCTCAAGAGAGTGAAGATCCTGAAATTGCTTCTCAAAGAGTTATGGATGATGTTCTTACTCCTCTGAGACAATTAAGGATATCAACTACTAATGATGGTATACCACCCTTGGAGGAAATTGGTACCAACTTACAGGATGATATTCCAGTTGAACCTGTTACTTCAACAAGAATTAATAGGATTCATCCAATTGATAATATCATCGGTGATCCAAATTCTCCTGTTCTGACTCGAAATCAATCTAAAGCTAGTACATCCACTCATTCAAGCTTGTATGCTGAAATGAACGAGACAGGGATTTCAAATCTATGTCTATATTCATGCTTTATCTCACAAATTGAACCTAAGAATGTTCAGATAGCTTTGAAGGAAAATTCGTGGGTCGAGGCAATGCAGGAAGAACTGTCTCAGTTCACAAAACTGCAAGTTTGGGAGTTGGTTGACTTACCTGTTGGAGAATATCCAATTGGAACTAGATGGGTATTTAAGTGCAAGAAAGACGATCGAGGAATCGTGATTCGCAATAAAGCTCGTCTAGTTGTCCAAGGTTTTAATCAACAGGAGGGGATTGATTACAATGAAGTGTTTGCGCCTGTGGCTAGGCTTGAAGCAATTAGGTTATTCTTAGCATTTGCAGCCTCAAAGAAAATAAAAGTATTTCAGCTGGATGTTAAAAGTGCCTTCTTGTATGGCAAAGTCAAAGAAACGGTGTATGTTTCTCAACCACCGGGATTTACTGATCCAAAGTATCCAGATAGAGTATATCGTCTCGATAAGGCTCTATATGGATTACATCAAGCTCCGAGAGCGTGGTATGAGACACTGTCCACTTATCTTCTTGAGAATGGATTCACAAGAGGAAGAATTGACAGTACACTCTTTGTGAAATGGAAAAGAAGAGACTTTCTACTTGTTCAAGTATATGTTGACGATATCATCTTTGGGTCATCTGACGAAAGGATGTGTAGTGAATTTGAAAAGGTTATGAAGAACAAGTTTGAGATGTCAACAATGGGTGAATTGACATTTTTCTTAGGATTGCAAGTCGATCAAAAGAAAGATGGATATTTCATTCATCAGACTAAGTATACTAATGAGCTTCTAGAACGATTCAAGATGGAAGAATCAAGAATTTTTCATACTCCCATTCCAGAAGCCCATGGTATTGGTCCAGATACATCGAGTGATAGAGACGTGGATCCTACTCTTTACAGGGCCATGATTGGATCACTAATGTATCTTACAGCATCAAGGCCTGATATAATGTTTGCGGTATGTGTCTGCGCAAGATATCAAGCTACTCCTAAAGAATCTCACATGCAAGCAGTAAAACGGATTCTTCGTTACCTCAAAGGGAAACCGAAGCTGGGACTTTGGTATCCGACTGATGGAGACTTAGATTTTGTTGCTTACACTGATTCTGATTACGGAGGATGCAATCAGAATAGAAAGTCTACAACCGGTGGATGTCAATTCCTAGGAGGTAGACTGGTCTCTTGGCAATGCAAGAAGCAAACCTCAGTAGCCATTTCTACATGTGAAGCCGAGTATGTTGCAGCTGGCAGCTGTTGTTCCCAAGTTCTGTGGATACAACAACAATTGCTTGATTATGGGTTGAGTATAACAAATACTCCTATGATGATTGATAATGAATCAACGATCTCAATAACCAATAATCCGGTCAAGCACAGTAAAACTAAACATATTGATATTCGACATCACTTTATTAGAGACTGTGCTGAGAAGAACCTGATAAAGTTAGCTAAGGTTCCATCTGTGGATAATTTAGCAGACTTATACACCAAAGCGTTCGACAGAGCTCGATTCGAGAAATTGGTGCAACTAAATGGAATGAGAAATCCAGAGGATTAGTCTTCCATGGAGTTGATTTGTAATAATTAGTAGTTTATATATTATTAGTTTATGCTTATTTAAAAAAAAAAAAAAAAAAAAAAAAAAAAAAAAAAGGGGGCAGGCGTATGGCATTCATTTGCTTGTTACCGTTGGGGAATCGCCTCCGATAAAGGTTAAGTCTTTATCAACTGGGAAATGATAGTAAATTAGAGGAATCGGCTTAATAAATGTAGGTAAAAGTCTTAAGTTAGATGTGTTAGTAGATTCAAATTTGTTACATGAATTTTACATCTTTAAAACCAGGCCTTCACTTATCTTTATTTTAGTATACTCCTCTCTCCACACGATATAATCTACTTGAAAAACTTTAGATCTAGATAGCTTCATTATATGATGTACTGGTAGGCAATGTCTGCTTTGATTTCTGAGCATATAATAAGCTATAAATCTTCTGTGTGTTATCTCGTGTGATTTACCATATGACGTATGACATAAGTCTTAATTGATGAAAGATAGTCTGACCATACACTGTTATCAAGAATCTATGAAAATATGTCAAGACAAATAATAAGAATTATGGCTGTTAGTGAAATTACTGGTGTCTCTATTGTACTAAGTACAGACCTGACTCCTTTAGTTTTGCCAATAGTTTCAAGCTTGTTTTGTCTATACTAAGGGATCTTCTGTTGTACTAAGTACAGAACTAGAACCACTAGTATCTACAAAACGAGTTTGATATTTGTCACATTTACTCAAGGGTATGTCATATGTTTCGAAAAGAACATCATTTAGTGACCTCTATCTTGCAAAGTGAAAGATACAGTGTTATGTGTTTTACTAAATTTCTCAGTATGTCATTTTTGAATCACATTTGGTAATACACATACAAACAATAAAAGGTTTGCTCGGAAATCAGTATAGACTTTGTTTATATGGATTATAATACCAGTAATCATCTTGAACTGTCTACGATATTTAAATCACTTCATTTTGACGTGAATATTATATTTTGTGGAAATAGGTAACCAAGTTATACTCTTATAAATGTAAGTTGATAAATGGTTAAGTTGTGTGTTCTTATGTAACTTATTGTGAATTTCATAAGGTATGCATACTAACAATCTTCTTAGACTTTATACTCATCATTTGGTTCAGCTGTTTCCTTCTGATATGATCCCACTGTCGATAAATTTCTTAGTGCCCTCGATTAGGATATTTTATTTTACTTTATTTTATTGTAATTTTATTTTAGTCAAAGTGTTTCATTAATACAAGGGTACTTGATACAAATGTTTATTATGAATCATTGAACTTTTATTTATTTCATTTTATCTTATTTCTCTTTATTTTATTTTTCTTATGTTTCTATTGTTCGTATTATTGCATCACAAGTGAAAGATCCTCAGATTTTAGACTTGTGCACGATTTCCTAAGTCTCACAAGTGAAAAATACCTTATTTTAGACTTGTGCGCATTTTTCTAAGAACGACAAGTGAAAAATATTTTATTTTAGACTTGTTCGCTATTCCATAAGAAAAACAAGTGAAAGATCCTCAGATTTTAGACTTGTACGCAATTTGGACTTAAAAATTGACGTTTTGTAATTAAAATGTAATTTTTAGACAAAAATTGCGAGCCGAGAATAGTGTTGCGAATTGAATAGGGCTGCGAGCTGAACTCAACTCTGCGAGTTGAGTTCTGCGAGCCGAGATTCAATGGGTATAAAAGGGGGCTGCGAGTCCACTTGTCAAATACCTTTGCGAGTTGAATACTAACTTGCGAACTGACACTTGCGAACCGAGACCACTTCTCACTTAATTTTAAAAAAAATTTCGGTTTGGACATCGAACTTTTGACTTCATAGATCCTTTACAACCTTGTTTTGTGAACCTATTGAGGTATAAATCAGGAACTTTCACCGATTAAATAACTCAAAAAATCAACATTTTGCGAAAATGAGGGTTTTGGTTTTTATTAATTTCAAAAAAAATCTCTATAATGATGCTCAAATGAGCACGAAACCATAGGGTTTATGTTAATAAGAGTATGTTGGAACTGAGGACATAGGCTGATCATGTTAAAACTTCTTAAAATTAAAAATTAAAATGATGTCATTTATGCAGTTCATCCTGCGAGTTGAGATCCAACTCAACTCGCAGGTCAACGAGTCCAACCTGCGAGTTGACTTGCTAGTCTAACTTGCGAGTTGAACTTGCGAGTTGACCTGCGAGTCAACCTTGCGAGTTGACCTGCGAGTCAACCTTGCGAGTTGACTTGCGAGTCCAACCTGCGAGTTGACTTGCAAGTCTGACTTGCGAGTTGAACTCTGCGAGTTGAACTTGCGAGTTGACTTGTTGACTGCGAGTTGAACTTGCGAGTTGACTTGTTGACTGCGAGTTGAACTTGCAAGATTGACTTTTTGAAACTTTTGATTTCTAATTTTAATTTACGATCTCTCGATTAGTTAACTAATTGAGCGTTTATAAGCTAAAATAGTCTACGGTTAGACGTGTCGACTTAAATGTAAACACGTAAAACCGTATACTCTATATATAAGACTTATGACTTTCCGTAATAAGTAATGTATTTGTGTAGCAGGTTAATTTGAAAGTTAGACTTATTGATTTAGTATATGTTGAACCACTATAATTGATAATTAAGTTTGACGACTTAATAGTTCAATTATGAGTTGTAGATCATATAAGTTTATCAATATTGGTTAAACACATTGTCTAACATTTGTGTGATTTGTAATATTACAGATATGGCTCGACTATTTGTTGCTCATCACAACGTGCTTGTTGATTTGGATGTCAATGCACGAGGTGCATCCAGGGTCGCTCGGATTCTTACTTTTCTGAGTCGATCAAGGATACAGTACGCCATTACAGAGTCACCTGCTCTTTCACATGATATACTTACCCAGTTCTGGGCTAATATAGTATATGACACATCTGTGAATCCTCCGGTCATCCAGACAAGGATTAATGACCACCCGGTTATCTTCTCTGCCTCAGATCTGCGAAACATATTACAGTTAGGCACTGTAGAGCAGGAAGATGGACCGACAGAGTTTTCTTCGGATTTTATTGAGGGAGCTCTAGGACGTATGGGGTATGTTGGACCCAAGAGAGGGCGTCAGTTCTTGAAGGCGCTCGTTTTTGGTGAGTGGAGGTTTTTATGGCATGTCCTTGTAACTATCTTTGGACCGAAGAAGGGAGGATACGATGAGTTGAGCTCTTCTCTCCTATCTGCTTTACTGTCACTGGTTTATAACAAACCATACAGCTTTTCAGATTACATCTTTGGGGAGATTGTACGCCAAATTTTGGGGGGAGTTAGATCACAGTTTATGATTTATCCTCGATTTTGCATGCTGATTATTAGGGCCTCTATCCCTGATCTGCCGGTTTTTCAAGCGGATCTGAAGGTTGATACCATTGGGTTACGGGCATATAATGCGATGTTTATGCAAACCTCTCGCAGATTCGAGATGCAACCACAGCTGACAGAGTTGTTTGGGTTTTTGCTTAATCCAGATTATGTGACGCCACCAAATCATGGTTGGCTGGATGTTGATGTGGCAGAGGGTGCTCCTGAGCCACAAGAACTGATCGAGGAGGTTCTAAATCAGGCAAATCAGCAAGAGCCACAAGTTAATGCTGATGTTGCAGCCGAAGTGGTGCAACAAGTACTGGCTGATATTGATGATGCCAATGATCCCATCATGCAAGATGTGGATCAGTATGTTGCTGAAACACCAAGGTTTGAAGAACCATCCACAGAGGCACCTGATGCTGTTGGGCCATCGGGCAGAGATGGAGAAGCTGCTTCTGCTTCTGAATCTGGGTCTGATGATGATGATGATGAGACTGGACCACCAGGGTTTGTCTCCGGTATCCCTGAAGGGATGATTCGTCAAGGATCAAAATTGATTATGGATCCGGCATTGAAGTTAAAGAGGAAAGCCGTGGACCAAGATCCCGATTTTGTTTTGGTTGATGAAGATGAGGATGAAGAAGAAGAGGAGGAGGTGCTCATTACTCGACCTCGCAAACTGCTCAGACAAACAGCTTCAACCTCTGCAGCTCATCTACAATCCAGTTCTACGCCCTTAGAGGCTGAAATGATTGCTGCTTTGGTTCGCCCGTCTTCGCACCCAACCACCAAATCTAGCAGGGTCGCAGCGCGTCTATTAACCGATGTTGCTACCGAAATAGCCAAGAAAATGCAACCGCCTGCTCCCACGCCACCAACCACCACTACTGCTGCTCCATCCACCTCCTCTGCGACTGATTCTGATCATATTAATAGCTTAGAGTCCAGAGTTCGAGAGTTGGAAGAAACCGTCAAATTCTTGATTTCTCAAATGCTGTCTATATCTGATAACATGACTAATCAGAATGATGCCTATTCACTGCTCATCAAGACGAATAACAATCTGATAGATGATGTAGCTGACAAGCAGAGGCAAATTGATAGACTTGATCGCCTGGTCATCAGCCTTCTGAAGGACAAGCCATCTCAAGGGGAGGTATTGATATATCAAGAGTCCTGCAAGGAAGATGAGCTGGCGAAGAAGAATAAGAATGATGAAGACGATGATCCCGCAGCTGGAAAAGAAAGTGAGCCGGCTGGTCCTTCAACGACTGGTCAGCAGACTACATTTCAGGGGGAGTCTGCTGAAGCAAGTGGTAGTGGAGCTGGTGCTGATAAGGAAAGAGCTGAAGAAGGTGACACTTGTATTAATATAGATTGAGTGTAATTATTAATACATTGTAACTTTGAATCATTTTGTAATTAAGATGTTTGAACTTGAATGTTTAAAATGTTATAATTATGAATGTTCGTATATTATAAGTCTTTTGTAATTCTAGATTGACTATGATCGATAAAAGAGTTATAGGATCATATAATATATGATGTTCGCATATTATAAGACTTATTCAAATTTTAGATCGATTATCATAATCGATGAAATATTTGAATAAGTATATATAATATATTTCAAATACACAAAGGGATTAATAAGAAAAATCTTAGATTGATTCAGGGAAATCAATGAAACAACTTATGATATTAACCTATTTGTGTATGTATTTCTATAGGTCATGAAATGTTGAACTTATCAGATTCTGAAGGCGACATGCCAGATGAATTAGATGAGGACATTGACTTTGACCTTG
Source organism: Logfia minima (assembly GCA_963921325.1). NCBI lineage: Eukaryota > Viridiplantae > Streptophyta > Magnoliopsida > Asterales > Asteraceae > Logfia > Logfia minima. The sequence continues at coordinate 31,766,518 of OY992764.1, forward strand.
AAGAAGGAGAGTTTGTACCTCCTGAAGATTGGACTTTCATTGTTAATGATGGGGCAGACGAATGTGTAGATCTTGACGCTGATGTTGTTGAACACATTGTAAGCCCATCTAAAACTAAAGTGGTCATCAAGGAAGAAGATGGAGAAAGGGTTGTTGAGTTAGATGAAAGTCTAGATGACTCAACCAGTTCTGAATCAGAAGATGACCTTCCAGAGAAACTCAGAAATAATCCCATGTTTAGACCTCTGAAAAGGAGAAAGCAAAAGGTTGGGATGTCTGAAGTAGATATAACTGGAAAGAAAGCTCCAAGGAAGGGGATCATCGGCTGGTATTTTGATTCTGACTTGAAACTTTTCGCTATCAAAAGATTTGACGGAGTTCAATATCTCGATAAGAAGCTTAAAGTATTCAGTTCGCTTCCTCGATTTGAAATTCGAGACTTGGCACGCTTAGAACTGATAAATCCCAGTAATGATCCCTACGCAACGTACGTTGAGAGAATCATTCGGACTGAGGGTAGATCAATGAAGTTTGAGAAGATTAAGCCAAGAGTCGGAAAGACGATCAAATTAAAGGAACGAAGTCAGAGAACTGGCCGAAGATTAAGGAAGAAAACTTATCCAGCTGTCAAGTGCATACAGCAGATACCACTAAAACCTATGCCACAGAATATTCTGGGAAATCTTCTGAATTGGCACGTGGATTCTGAGACTGGTGAAGCTGTCATGGTTGAAGCTGATGATGAAGTTGAAGGAGGAGAAAGAGTAATTCTGACAGTCTATGACCATCGACACCTGATGAATCTGTCGAAGAAGGACCTATTGAAGTTAAACGAAATTAGGATCCTGACGACTGAAGCATGGGGTGATCTTGCAAGAGATTATCAATTAATGGTGAAGACTTGTGTTAGAATGAAGATTCATATGGGCAGTAGAATTTACAAGTGAAGACCAAGGACAAAGTTGAAGATAACGACGCTAGAGCTATTGTCAAGGGGGAGTCTGTTGGGACATATTATTGTGACAACAGATCTAGCTTGTAATAGGACTAGTGTATTTATTGTCAAACTTGTATAAATTGGTTTAGACTCGTAAATATATGATATTAACTTGTTATTATTATTTGTTAAATGTTATTGAACAAGTATCGAATTTCAAAGTTAAAGTCAAAATTCGCGAATTGAGAAGTCAACTCGCAGGTTTGACCTGCGAGTTGAGATCTCATCTCGCTGATATCTGGACTCGCAGGCCTTACCTGCGAGTTGAGATCTGGGCTCGCTGATATCTGGACTCGCAGGTCTTACCTGCGAGTTGAGATCTGGGCTCGCTGATATCTGGACTCGCAGGTCTTACCTGCGAGTTGAGATCTGGGCTCGCAATCATCTGGACTCGCAGGCCCATGGGCTGCGAGTTGAGTCAACTCGCAAAGCCCATGGCCTGCGAGTTGAACCAGATATAAATATTTTAATGCTGCTCATTATTAGGGGTGACCTAGAAATCCGTGCCAGAAATACACACACCAAATATTTTAAGTATTCTCTCCTCGAAATCTGTGCAGATATAAAAGCATTTATTGAATAGGCTCGGTTTTGATTGTTTAACACTAGTTAATATCAAAACGAAGCTTGTTAATTAATTGCAAAGTTATATAAGCAATAAACCTTAAGTATTGAGGGATTCCGCACCTCAATACCTAAAAGATAATCCGTTATCGCTAACCAAGATCTAGTGACCTTACATTATGCGACACGTCTTGTGTCGCATTAGTTGTAATTGCGACATAGTTATGTCGCATTAGTGATCTTAGCGACATAGTGCTTATGTCGCATAAGTCGGCCAGATTAGTATAAATACCCTTAATTACTTTGTAATTAAGTTAGACTTTTAACATATTAACTCTTTGCGTTTTTGCTGCTGTATCTGATCAGAGAAATTGTTAAAGAAAATATAAAGTGATTCTTGATTTGTTTTACATTGTTTAATCTTTATATTTGTGATTATTACTATCCTACGAATTCCACACGTGGGGTTATTGAACGATTTGATTAAAAGATCGTCTAGGGATCTACAGTTTAAAACCTAATTTTCATATATAACCGTCTCAACTCGCAGCCCGTGGGACTTTGCGAGTTGACTCAGCTCGCAGCCCAAGTCAGCCTAGTGACTTGCCTTGCGAGTTAAGTTTGCCTTGCGAGTTGAGATCTCAACTCGCAAGTCGAACATGGTCAACATTTTTCAGCATTTTAATATTTTACTCTAAAATGCTTACCAACCAATATTTTTCATTACCATTTCAAAACCAATGTACAAACTTGATAAGAATTACACTAGTCTTATTACAAGTTAGATATGTTGTCACAAAACATGTCTCAAAATTGACACTACTGTCTCGACACGGGTTAACAAGAATCATCCAATTGACAATATAATTGGTGATCCTAGTTCAAGTGTTAAGACACATAGAGGAATCGTCGAAAGCACCAGTCTTTATGTATCGATCCAAGACACTGGGATAATAGATAAATGTATGTATAATTGTTTTATTTCACAAGTGGAGCCAAATAATGTTCAAATGGCTCTCAAGGACAATTCATGGGTTGAAGCGATGCAAGAGGAGCTTGGATAGTTCCAGAAGCTCAAAGTATGAGAGCTAGGCACCAAATGGGTGTTTAAGTGTAAACGAGATGATCGAGGAATTGTAACAAGAAATAAGGCCAGACTCGTTGTAAAAGGGTTCAATCAACAGGAAGGGATAGACTACACATAGATTTTTGCACTGGTAACACGGCTGGAAGCAATACGATTGTTTCTAGCGTATGCTGCGTTCAAAAGGTTTAAAGTCTATCAGTTGGATGTAAAGAGTGCATTTCTCTATGGGAAAGTTCAAGAATTAGTGCATGTCGAACAACTACCAGGGTTCTCTGATCCAGACTATCCAGACCGAGTCTACAAATTGGACAAGGCTTTGTATGGTTTGCATCAAGCACCTCAAGCATGGTATGAGACTCTGTCTACGTATGTCTTGGAAATTGGGTTCAAGAGAGGCAAGCTAAACAATACACTATTCATTAAGTGGTAGAAGAAGGATTTGTTACTAGTACAGGTTTACGTGGATGACATAATCTTTGGGTCATCCGACGAGAGCATGTGTAGAGACTTTGAACAAGTAATGAAGCGGAAATTTGAGATTAGTGCTATGGGGGAGCTGAATTTCTTCTTAGGATTGCAGGTTGATCAAAAGAAGGATGGGTTTTTCATCCATTAAACCAAGTATGTGCATGAAATGCTTGCACGGTTTAATATGGCAGATAGTTCGCCATTCAGCACACCTATTCCCCATAATCACAATCTTGGGGCAGACTCAGCGAGTTCCGAAGATGTATCTAACTGCTTCATGACCTGACATAATGTTTGTTGTATGTTTGTGTGCTAGATTTCAGTCTAATCTAAAGGAGTCTCATATGAAGGCGGTAAAGAGGATATTGCGTTATCTGAAGGGAAACCGAAGTTAGCTCTTTGGTATCCATCCAGAGGCGACTTTAACCTTTTGGCCTATACCAATTCAGTCTATGGCGGATGTAACCAGAACAGGAAATCAACTTCTAGAGGTTGTCAACTATTAGGAGGTCGCATTGTATCTTGGCAATGCAAGAAACAGACCTTAGTCGCTATCTCAACCTGTGTGGTTGAGTATGTCGCAGCCGATAGCTGTAGTTCACAAAATTTGTGGATACAACAACAGCTGCGTGACTATGGTCTAAATATAACTTATACCTTTATGATGATAGATAACCAATCCGCGATCTCAATAACTAATAATCTTGTTAAGCATAGTAAAACGAGACATTATTTTATTCGTGACTATGTTGAAAAACAGATGATTAAATTACTTAAAATTCCTACAGACGATAATCTAGCCGACTTCTATACTAAGGCTTTTGATAGATCCCGCTTGGAGTTGTTAGTCCAACTAAATGCGATGATCAATCCCGATTAAGACATCTCCTGTATGAACTTCTATCTAGTTGTACATTAGTTTCTATTTTAGTAACTTTCTATTTTTAGTAACTTTCTATATTTATTAAGTTTCTATTTTTAGTAAGTTAGGAAAAATTATACAAAATGTGCGAATCACTGTCCTAAGCAAAGGAATGATGAAAACATTACCCATGCCTAGAACATTATTATATGTTTGGCTTTAAGATGAAGTACATACACAGTCCAATGTACCTTAAAAATATAACGTGACTAATAGCTTCATCATATGATGTATCGGTAGGCATACGACATAATGGTTTTCAAGTACTCAAATGCAAATTTTAATAAGGAGATTATTCTGTGCTAAATCTATTTTGATGTATTACATCAAGTCTTAATTATTAAGTGATAGATAGTACCATAAAACAACCTTGACCTCGAAACAAGAATACCGTTTTCAAGGTCTCTAGTTGAACTAAGTCGCTTTGTTGTGCAAAAGTACAGACCTGTCACCTCTTGTTTGATCTTAGATTTCTTTGTTTCTAACCTTAGTCAAGTCTAGTTACTTCACGTGTACAATGGTACACTTACCTTATATTAAGGACTTGGCTTTAAAGATGAAGTAAATTAAAGATATCCCATACCTGAAATTATGGACATATCTTGATCCTAAGAGTATGTCAAACGTGAGGGACACATAGTACACTTACCTTATATTAGTTACATGAATAATAAACTAGGAATAATTAAATTTCATAACTGTGTATGGTACACATTATGGCTAATACGATCTTTCTATCGGTGACTCTCCCAAAAAAAATGTGAATTTCAATATGAATAAATTCATATTTGTTGGTTAAGTTTTTTTTTTCTAGTTAAGTTTTGGTTTGTACGCTAGATATAAAATAAATGCTTAGGCTGGATTAATTAAAAGCCTAAAGTATGACTAAGTGTCGAGCTAGACGATCATAAGTTCGAAAACCTAAGTTCTAAGGTCTAAGTTCGCACAAGTTGGTACGAACTAGGACAAAGTTCGAAGGCTCAAGTTCGTATGAACTTGGACCAAGTTGGGTATAAAAGGCTTTGACCAAGTCAAAACCCTCACCATTTCAATCCCTTCGAACTTGCAGACCTCCGAACTTAACAAAGCATACGAACTTACGTCACTGTTACATTCTAAGTCTGAAGATCAATCGATTTGATCTGTGTTTGTGATTTACATCCGTTAAACATCATCTATTTAGTTTCATCCGTAAAACATATAAAAATTAGTATTAATTTAGGTTTTCATGAAAAACTTAAATAAAATCAAAATCTAGGTTGTGTTTATGGATGAAAATCGAATATACTTGTTGCTTTATGTTAATCACATACAGGTGCACCTTTTCTAACTCACATATCACGTTTTGGTTATCAAAAATTTCAAAGTTAGGATTCTTAGTTCATCGTTCGAACTTACAAGTTCGTACGAACTTAGACAAGTTCGTACAAACCTAGTAACTGTTGTAAGTTCGTACGAACCTGATAACTGTCGCAAGTTCGTACGAACCTAACTTTAGTTCGAAAAAAGGAATTTTAAAATAAAATTAATATATCTTGCTTGTCATAGTCTGAACCTCAATGGTGGTTATTAGAATGATGAACATGTATATTTAACTTTATTATTCCCTATGTTTGGTGTGTTTGCATGTCTTTCTTGCACGTATGGTTGATCAAGTTCGACAGTTCCATAGTAAGCACAATTTGGCCATTTCCTTTGATCTCGAGGATCCGGCTACCGAGCATTACCTAGGCATCTTAACTTTTCTGATGCGCTCAAGGGTACACTATGCTCTCTTACATTCGCCGACGCTGAGGATTTAATATCTCCGTCAATTCTGGGCGAATGCTGCATATGATTGTGTACCAAACCCCTCGGTCATCAGGACTAGGGTCAATGATGTGGATCATGTGTTTTCTGCGGCATATATGCACATCATTCTACAACTGGTTACTGAAGCTCAGGAAAACGGCATGACGTCATACTCGTTGGATATGAGGGCTGGAGCATTTCAGCATATGGGCTACGTCGGAGATGTCACCCACATCCAGTTGTGACAACCCTCGAAAACCGGTAAATTTCCTACACCCTAATTATGAATTCTTACACTAATTCCCTTATAATCAAAATGAAATTGATGTAAACTGAGATAATTCTAGCTTGCCCACTATGCATATTTAAGTTGCATACAAGTTGATGTACAAGTAAGTAATGAACTAATTTCGAGAATTATGCGATAAATCGGAGAGTCCGATAAATACGAACGTTGGTGATAACTTTTCCTAAATAGCGTAAAACTATTGAATATAATTAGTAGTTAACTACTTATATTATTATGCTACTTAAACTAAACACCTAAACTAATCACTAAGTAGCTTAAACATGTTAAATTAATTCCAAGCAACCAAGCTAGTAGGTCAAAAAGTCAAGATGGCATATTTCTTTTCTTTCCTTCCTTTCGTTCCTACTTATAATAAGCACCTAAACACCCAGCTAAATCACTAAGTAGCTCAAAACAGTGAAATTTAATCAAGCAAGTAGGCAAGGTGGTCAAGAAAGTCAAAGATGTCACACTTTTTTCTTTCCCTCTCTTTTATTCCTACGGTTTTCCTTTTCTCCAGACCACCTCCCATCTACAAGTTGCTTTATTTAACTAGAGACCTCCCATCACCTACTTGCAAAGAAAATATCTTGCCCACTTGCTTACCATTTAAGTCATGTATTATAGCAAGAAAAACACACGCACCTCACATTTCAAAATTTTCCACTCTCTCATTTTCCATCACCATTATCATCTTCATCTTCATCATGTCTTCATCTTTAACGACATAACCACCATAAATCACTGAGAAGAAAAGCTTAGAAATTTGGGTTCATAAAGGAATTTGGGTTAAAGATCATATTCAACTTCAAGTTCTCTTCTTTTCTTATCGTTTTCATCCTAAAAGCTTGGTAAGGAAACTCTTCTTGATCTCTTCATTTTAAATACCTACATGCTAGATGTTCACTCGTACGTTAAAAAAAAACTAATATATATATATGTATATATGTGTTATTAATGACGAAAACTCGTTAAAAAGAACTAAAGAAACTCAAAACTCAAAGAAACTTACTAGACAGAAACTTTGGACGAACTTGGAACATCATAACTCGGACATAAAATAACCAAATTTAGTTTTTGTTGAGCCTAAAATTAAGCTTAAGGAGTTGGGTTTCCGACCCAAGTGGTCTCATGTGATTTGGACAAGTTTTGATACCTCAAATCGATTTTATAAGAACATGTGTCTAATCTGTCTTCAGGAGACAAAATTTGACCCTACATTGAAAGACCGTAACTTTTTATCCATAGATCCAGTGCTCAAAACGAATTGAAAATTTTACATAAACCTAAAAATGGTTACAAACTAACTTGGTAAAAATTCCAGAATTTGTCATGAATATTTGCTATTTTTCTCTTATTTACTTCACCTTTTAGACATAGAAATGATTATAAATAATCCATAAGTCTAAAAATCCCCAAATTTTCACAGAAAATTTGTGAACTATATTGTATGTTTCATACCAAGTTTGGTAATTTTTGGATGTTGTATTCATATATTTCCATTATTTTGTTCACAAATCGAACAAATACCGACAACGTTATTTAAATGGAAATTCAAACTATATCGGCACTTTGTAATTTAATTAGCTAGCTAAGAAATCCTAACAAACTGTATTAGTTGAGAATCTAATTAGAAACCTTGTTTTCTTAGGACTTGGATAGGAGTCATACCCAGTCGGCACGCGCATTACATCCACTCGTACGCTCACGTTCAATTGTGAGTATTAATATCCCCTCTTTTTAACGTTTTACTTAAATGTTTTGGGGTGAAAAGCATGTCTATATGATTTAAACGTTATATTTAATTACAAATGCTATGCTTATGCTATGGGAAATGATATATGTGCCTAATTAGGCATATATGCCTAAATATGTGATTGGTAGATGATAAAATAATTGGATAAGATTAGGAGAGAGAATAAGTGGAGTACACGTGTCAAAAATTGTATGGTTGGGAAAAATTAGTCATATGCCTAATTAGGCGGATATAGCATTACTCTTATGCTATACTCGATTTACAAATGCTATGCTTATGCTATACCCGATTTACAAATGCTATGCTTGCTTTCAATTACTTTCCATGATTACAAATCTTGTATTGATTACACATAATGTCTTGAATGTTTACTGTTTATATGAACATGATTATATGCTTGTTTTATCTATCGTATCTAAAGTCCCCAGTTTGTATCTACACGACAATTAACTCTATATGAGCCAAATGATACATATGAATAGTACTATTTGGGAGCGAGACCACCTCCCCACTTACGCGGCCACGTGAGTGCACCCCATCATCCTAAATGCCGATGATAGGGCATCTCTCTTTGGGGAAAAGGTTTTCTCGGTTGTAGGTTTGGTTGTGGACTCAATCATAATAATTCGATGTGGTTATAAACTTTTTAACATGAAGACATAATAATTCATAACGACTATATACATTTTGACATTTGACATGATAATTCATAACGATTATAAACATTTTGACATTTGACGTGATAACTCTTTGAAACTATAAACATTATAGCATGAGCTTTACAAACTTGATATTATAATTCATTGTGGTTTTGGACAATGATAAACATGGTTTCATGATAACTCCTCGTATTCTTATAAAACTCGACATGTCAATCCATTGGAATTATAAACATTTTAACATTGATTTGATGATCCATTGAAACTATAAACATGACAACTTGAACTTCATAGGCACTACAACTTGAGTTTTACAAACGTGAATTGAACATTTCTTTTGAAAACATAAGTGTGATGTTACAAACAAAACATGACTTTGAAATGTAATTAAACTTCAAACGGAATCGCTCTTAAATGAGCCTCACTCTTAAATGAACATCTCTTGTGTATAAAACATCGATTCACAAATGAATCTAACTTTTTCATGAGTATCGCTCTTAAATGAGCCACATTCTTAAAGAACCACTTTTTATAACTACCCTCGTAAAAACGCAAATCCTTCCTAAACTCGATTTCAAGAACTTGGATGATTACCGCTCTTAAATGAGCCCCGTTTTTGAACAAACTACTTTTTCGAACAAATCACGCAGCAACGTGGATCTTTTTAAACTGAATTTCAAGAACTCCTGAAAAGGTCTTTCAAACACAAAACTTGTGTGCTCACCAACTATGTTTCGTAGTTGACCCGTATATTTTAACATGTTTATTAGGACTTGGCCACAACTTGTCAATTGAAGCTAAACCTGTTTTGTAATCTATGCTGATGTAGTGTTACGGATTTTGTTTCTTTTGGATGTAATCGCATGTGTGATAGTATGCAAAGTTTGATAATTTTTTGAACTAATCTTCACGTGTTTACAAATTATCGTTTACTTGACTAAATAATAAGGGAAAATCAAACTATTTTATGGCACTTTATAATTTAATTAGTTGATTAAGTATTACTAAATCATATAAATTAGATGAGAATCTTATTAGAACATTTGTGTTCGTAGGACGCAGATAGGAGTAGTACTTATCTAGCACGCAGAACACATCCGAACTAAATGCTCGAACCTTATTGTCAGTTTCATAGCCCCTATATTTACTTTTTTGTAAATTGTTTTAGGGTGAGAATACATGCTTTTCTTTTGTGGTTACAAGTAACTATAAACTATTACGTATTGCGTAAGTTTCTATTATTCATTTTATATGGGCCTCTATCATGAATTATTAGTTATAGACCTAAGCGCGAATATTGTGAATCTATTGGGTTGACACCCCCGTCCGGGTTGGTCGCGCCAACTGATGGACGCATAATCATTTGAAAACTACGAGTGTGTTGAATATGAAACTTGTGAGGCAACAATTGTTAACGTTTCGATTCATTAGCTTATGGTAATAGTAATACATTTTTGATATTGTGGTAAAGCAATAAAACTTGAAATCTTGTAAACCACGGGACTAGTTTACAAACTCTTACACGTATGAGCTCACCAACTTTATGTTGACCCATTTTAGCATGTATTCTCAGGTAACTAAGGCGTTATGTAGTTGTGCCGTTGTGTCGCACTTTTTGACGTAGGAGTTGCATCCACTTGGAAGGACCTTTGTATGAACTTTATCATTTTGAATTTAGGCTAGTTATTCAATAAAGTTTGAAAATGTGTTGTTAAGACTTTAAGTTTGGATGTTTTACATTTGAAGGCTATGTAATTTAAAGCGATGTTTGTTTAATGACACTCTTAGAAGTCGTTCATTGTAATCTTCGTTCGTGATCCGCGCACGGCGCGTCCGTCGCCCCCTTGGGGGTGTGACAAAATTATAAGTTACTTTAGCACTCGTTGTGAGAATAGTATAATCTAGCCATGGCTTTATTCTTTTATTACTGAAGTTGTTAGAGGAGTAATAAGTTTCCCCACTCACTGCGAGTTAACATGCTCTTATATAGTGACTTGACTTGATATCTTACGGTGACTAGCTTTTATTCTCCAGCTGCAACTACTGCGTTTATTGATTTTGTAAGTAAATAAATCTCTTTGGCACACCAGGGAGAAAAATTCACATAGTTGATATTATTTACTTAGTAGTAATTCTTCTTCTCCTATAATGAAAGCTTGTTATTATCTTTCATAGTAGTGACTAGTTTGACCAGCGACCAGTGACCCAATTTATATTTCAGGAGTTATGACTTCATCATTTCTAATGATAGTTACTCCAGTAACTTAGTTTATCAATGACCACTAATCCAACAATCTTCTACTAATGACTTAGTTTTATAGCAATGACTAGGTTGACCACTGATTAGTAATCCAACATATATTTTTTAAGAGTTTTGTCTTCATCATTTCCAATGATGTACTTCAGTGACTAAGTTGGGCAATGACCAGGGACTCAACATGTATATATATATATATGAGGGTTCAAATAATAATGCTAAATATCGCGAGAACATGAAATGACTTTAAAAACACTTTTTAACTATTCGAAACATATTTTTCTTCAAAATATTTTTAATGATTATTATAAAAGTAACTATTGAAAGCTATGATTAAAAAATAAAGAAAAAATATTAACTTTTTTTTGGAACTTCTTTTACCGTCACTACCGTTCTGATTAATCAAGATAATCATAAAATATAACATGATAATCACATGTGATTATTCTCTAATATAATATGATTATCATTTGTTCGAGATAATCACAAACTAGGACTTGATAATCACATATTATTCAGGTGATTATTGAGTTATAAAATGTGATAACTATGAATAAAAAAATTAATTAAATTCATTAATAAATAAAAAGCATCAATTGTTTTTATTTTAAAAATAACTGATAAAAGTTATTTGAATAAGGAGCTCCGAAGAAAATTTTGTAAAGTAACATGTTTTGAAATTTAAAAAGTGTTTTTGAAGTCATTTTCAAGTTCTCACGATATTTAGTCTTCTCATTTGAACAATAACGTATATATATAGGCTTGGTTTATAGTGATAAAACTATATTAACAAAAGAATGGTGATAAAACATCCGGTTGACATTTATCTTTAACTTTTACTGTGAATCCTTTTTTTTTTGTTCACATAAGTTTTGAAGAATTGATATTTTTTTTATGTTCACAGTGGTTAACCTTCATTTTTTTCTATTCACATCGCCTTTTTAAATGGTGAATCTATATTCTTAAGATTCACAGTTTATTATAACTTAAGAACACTCTTTCAAATGAAACCGAGCTGGTACAGATAGCATCAGCCACTGCATCTGATTCACCTCTGAATGAATCTGAGTTTCAAATGGAGTACGATGAATAAAACAGAGATGAAATTGCAAGAATTAAGGCATCTATCGAAGAACCACCAAATCTAGAGCTTAAGGAATTACAGACTCACTTGGAGTACACGTTTCTTGAAGGAACTTCGCAACTATATGTCATCATATCAAAGGAGCTGAAGCCGGAAGAGAAGGCTAGACTTATTGAGGGTTTAAAGTCGCACAAGAAGGCGATTGCATGGAAAATCTTTGACATACAAGGGATTAGTCCAAACTATTGCAGGCACAAGATCCTCACAGAAAATGACTTTAAACTTTCAGTACAGAGACAGAGGAGAGTAAATCCGAAGATTCATGACATGCTCAAGAAAGAGGATATCAAACTCTTAGATTCGGGCCTGATCTAACTTATCTCCAACTCACCATGGATCAATCCCATTCAAGTAGTCCTGAAAAAAAGAGGAATGACGGTAATCACGAATGAGAATAATGAACTTATTCCAACCTGGACAGTCACTTGTTCGAGAGTTTGTATCGATTATCGCAAATTAAATTATGTTACCCGTAAAGATCATTTTCCTTTGCCGTTCATCGATCAAATGTTAGAGAGATTTTCAGGGAACAAGTTCTACTGTTTCCGTGACGGTTCCTCTGGCTACTTTCAAAATATTCTCGATCCGAAGGACCAAGAAAGACAACATTCACCTGTCCTTATTGAACGTTTGCCTACAGACACATGCCTTTTGGGTTATATAATGCACCAGCCACGTTTCAGAGGTGCATGGTAGAAATCTTCCATGACATGATTAAACAATGTATGGAGGTATTCATGGATGACTTCTCAGTCTCTGAAAACTCCTTTACACCATGTCTTTCCAATCTCGAAAAAATGCTTTCCCGTTGTGAAGAATCTAACTTCGTTTTAAATTGGGAAAAGTGCCACTTTACAGTAACAGAAGGAACAATTAGGGCATAGAATTTCAAAGTCAGGAATTTAAGTGACAAATCAAAAGTTGAAACTATCGAAAAACTTCCTCCACCTACTACTGTAAAAGCCATTCGAAGTTTTCTAGGTCACATCGGATTCTACTATCGCTTTATTAAGGATTTCTCTAAGATTTTTCGACATATGACACACCTTCTCAAAAAGAACACCCCATTTGTCTTTACAAAAGAGTGTCTAGAAGCCTTCAACTACCTAAAATATCAACTCACACATGCCCCAATTATGATAGCCCCATATTGGAATCTGCAATTTGAGATCATGTGTGATGCCACCGACTTCGCAGTTAGAGCTGTCCTAGGACAAAGGAAGGAAAATCATTTTCAACCCATCTACTACGCTAGCAAGACACTCACAGACGCTCAAAAGAACTACACCACTATAGAGAAGGAGCTACTTAGGGTAGTTTTTGCTTTTGATTAATTTCGATCTTACCTTAATTTGTCCAAAACTATTGTCTACACAGATCATTCAGCGTTAAAATATCTTTTCAATAAGCAAAACGCAAAGACGAGGCTACTCCGATGGTTCTGCTCCTCCAAGAATTAAAGAAGAAAAGGGGCAGAAAACATCATAGCAGATCATCTTAGTCAACTAGAAAATCCGTCGATGGAAAAGCTTAATGAAAGAGATATTCAAGATCAATTCCCAGAAGAACAATTAATGGGCTTAGGAGGGAAAGACCGGGGGTCACAGTTTAAAGATAACCCGTGGAATGTTGACTTTGCAAAGTTCTTGGTCGGAAAGGTAGTACAAAAGGGGATGTCATCTTCTCGGAGGCACAAATTCTTCCAAGATATCAAGCACTACTTTTGGGACGATCCATTCCTATTCAAAGTTTGTCCCGATCAGAATATTCGAAGATGCGTTGACGGAAAGGAAGCAGAACACATTCTACATCAAAGCCATCACGGACCTACCGGAGGACACCAAGGAACCAACATGACCACAAGCAAAGTCTACCATTCTAGATTCTACTGGCCAACTATATTCAAAGATGCCTATTCCTAGTAAGAAGTTGCAAGGCCTATCAAAGGCAAGGAAACATCTCATAAAAATGAGACGCCTCGTACCAACATCCAGGCATGTGAGATCTTTGATATATGGGGCCTGGGCTTCATGACCCTTCCCAAAGTCAAAAGGAAAGGAGCACTGATGCGGCCCCGAACGGTTGGTTATTATCACGACGTGTCGTCGTCGGTTGGGATCGTCGAACGGTGACCAAGCGAGGTGGTATCAGTGTGTGTTTTATATTTGGAGTGCTGGGTATCCTAAATTACTGACTAGTACTAGCGTTAGTAAGTGGTGAGTATGACTTAGGTGTCGTTCTTAAAGACTAACTCAATTGAAACTGAGATGTTTCAAGCGAATATATCCTAAATAGTGAGGATATTTACCAAAAGTGGGGGAGTTTTGGGTTTTAATTATACTAAGGAAAAAAAATAAAGAGTAATGTAAATACAGATAATAAAGAAGCGGTGTTTGTTATGACTTCGTTAGTTATATTATGGGATAATGTATTTTAAGTTGTATTTAACATAAACATTTATCAGGTAGCTTATCTATTTGGTTATATTGAAGGTTACTAGTGTAGACGCTAAATTCCGTACTAATCGATTAACATGTCACCAGGAATTAGGTCGTAATGAATCTAATCGGAAAGGTGTTGCTCAACTTTCAACATTGCCCATTTAGGGGAACAATGACCTTTCTCGGAACATGAACGTTTCAAGGTGTATGAATAAAGTACCAAGAACCCTTTGTACATCCGATCGTTCTTAACACCACATAACAATCAATATAACCTTAAGGTCTGGTGTTTTAATTTGTTTTCCTAGCTTTGGTAAAATCTAGAGGTGATAGATAGGAAAATATAATAGTTGTTGATTCTTAGTCTTTCATTTTAGATTTATAAACTGAGTTTGTATTTGGGCACTTTAGAAGCTAAATTTATGATTTAAAGCAATCTTTCCAAAATATACCAAGGAACCCCTAAGCTTTTGGCAATGTAATCTATTGTCGGTATTTCCATAGATTCAAGCTTAGACCGTGTTAAGAAAATGTCCTATGGTTAATGACATTGTAAATCAACTATTAGTTAGTTGTTCCATTGCTTTGAGTACTTACACGATGTTATTCATAGTGTTTTCCATAATAGTTACTATGTACTATTAGGGTTTCCATAGTAATCTTATGATGTACTGTGACGGTGAATACATCGTGTCGTAATCTAGACCGTAGTTATTTTATAGCTTAAGTACTTCACGATGCCTCTCATGGTATTTTCCATAGTAGTCACGATGTAGTCCACTAGTAGTGTTTCCATTGTAATCTACGATGTACTTTTACGATGGTTACATAGTGTTGTAATTAAACCAAAAACATAGATAATTAATTACTTCGTATTAAGGTTCGCGAAGTCTTAATATCAAAGTTGTAACCATGTTCATTGGTGGAAAGAGGATATTTATAATCAGGTTTAAAATCATAAATAGAAATCATAATTAAAACACTACGTTTCTTATTAAATAGCGTAACGTATTCCCATAATTAATTAACTAACTACATCATAACAAACACGCAAGGTAACTACTCGATAATCATGGTAACTCCTAAATCTAGCATAATAACAATAATATTAAACATTGTAATTAAAATAGATAAAGGAAAGAGATAACCCTAGATTATAACGAGTTCATAATAAACTTGAAATTACAAGAGCTAGACTCCGATCGTATCCCAAGCGTATTACAATTCTTCTTCAGTTGCACCCTCTAATTAATTACTAAACTAATAATAATTCATTCCTAATCTAGAGAGAGAAAGCTTAGAGAGATAAACAACTAATTTGAAAGTAATTGTGAGTGGATTAAGATGATTTAGTTGAAGGAGGAGTTAGATATATATAGGCGGATCCCCGAACTATATTTTGACAAAATGAACCGTATTTGACCTTCGAAAATCCAGCCCTTATTACACGAACCGTACCAAGACACAATTTTTATTAAGATACGGGTTGTGCGTACTGTATACGGTTCGTTTGAGCCATATATGGTTCAAACCCAACCGCATACGATTAGCGCGAGCCGTATACGGTACACACGACCCGTATCTCAATAAAAATCGTGTCTTGGTACGGTTTGTGCAATAAGGGCCGGATTTTCAAAGGTCAAATACGGTTCGTTTGGTAAAAATACAGTTCGGGGATCCTAAATCGTCGACCCGTATTAGCGGTGTCGTGGCTTTGTGCGCGGGATCGTAAATCATTGTTTCTTATTTTTGCTCTTACTTCTTCGTTTCTAGTCCGTTTTTAGCGATTCTTGAACCCACGCGATCGTAATCTTATGATCTTTAATTTGAGGTTGATGGATGATAATTTCCATAAAATTATCAAATGGATGATCAGATCGCGAGAGAAACATCTTGTGTTGATTTTGTTCCCTTTTACTCGTTCTTCGCCCATTTTTGGTAAGTTCTGCAACATCGTCTTCGTAATCACCTAATTAACACAATAAAGCAAATAACTGTAATATTTGGGTTAAAATGTTAATTATTTAATTAATATAGGAAAGATAATGTGGGTAAAAATGTGACCTTTTACGCGTTATCAAGCACCTTCTCCTTGCTATCAACTACGTATCTCGATGGGTCAAAGCTCAAGCCTTTCCCACCAATGATGCCAGAGTCGTCACGAAGTTTCAAAAACAACTATTTTGCTGATTTGGAACACCGAGAGTGATGATTAGTGATCGAGGCACGCATTTCTGTAATACTCAGTTTATGAGGATATTACAACAGTACAGTACAATGTCACCTACAAGACATCTATGGCCTACCACCCGCAGACGAATAGGCAAGCAGAGTTTACAAATCGGGCAGTGAAGAGAATCTTGGAATGGACTGTAGGCTATCATGGAGAAAGATGGGCTTATAAACTGGATGATGCCTTATGGGCATTTAGAATAGCGTACAAGACACTATTAGGAACAATGCCTTACAGATTATTCTACGGAAAATCATTCCACCTACCTATAGAGATGGAATATAAAGCTTACTAGGCGTTGAAGAACTGTAGTCTAAACCCTTCTATAACAGGATCATAGTGGAAAATGCAACTGAACGAGATAAAACAATTCAATGGATTTGAACCATCAAATAATAGTAGTAGGCTTTAAAATCTTAAGCTCCCTTTGAATTTCTAATTTTAATCCCGAGATAAAACAATTCAAGATGGAACTCGCTGATAACCCCGTAACACGATTACAAAGTTTCTCAAATTCTTTATGATATTCATTGACTGAAGTAGTTTGTTTGAGTTCAAACAAAGAAGCTTCATGATTCTCATAAGAAGATAGACCAAATCGATTTTCAACAGCTCCAACAAAAACATCCGATGTAGAAATTTGATTATTATAAGATATCCATTACTAAGCACATCTCCTTTCATAAAGAATGCAATCATTTCCGTTTTACGTTCATGAGAAAATTTATAGAACTAAAAATATTGCTCCACTTGGAAAATCCATTCTAATGGATTTGAACCATCAAATAAAGGTACCTTCATTTTTGGTTGCGGAGGATGTGGATGAGACTGATGAGTTGAACCAGGGGTTGGAGGCGATTGTGACTGATTTGGTAGCAAAGTGATGATCGTTTGGAGCTGTGCTTGCATCATTTGAAGTTGATCAGACAATTGCCCTTGCACATTTGCTTCTGAATTGATTTGGTGTTGTGAATTGATTTGGTGTTGTAAGTTGTTAAGTTGAGTTGTGAATTCTTCCATGGTTTGATTTCGAGTTTGAGGCATAAAATTGTGTACGAGATCGTTATGAAAGCACCAAATGATAGTGCACAAACAAGAAAATCCCTTTTTGGAGATGGGATTAAATATCCAGAATGAAGCAAGAAGCGGGAAGAAGAACTTTCATTAATTTTCTGCATAAGAATTCCCTCAAATGCCCTAGCGATCTGTTTACATAACTTGGGTGTATGGCCTGTTACAACTTAATTCACTAGTAGTATAATAGAATTACATTTATGGCTCAATAGATAATGTAATTGTAGTTCGTACAAAATCTTTCATCCATGTGGGCTTCTTGGGCTGCCTCTTCTCAATAACACTAGGTAGTTGGGTTGTTTCCTATTGCGCTTCTTGGGCTGCCTCTTCTCAATAACACTAAGTAGTTGGGTTGTTTCCTGTTGGGCGTTATGTTGACCCGTATCATATTCATTCATCTTTCTTTCTAGTTTGGAGAATTCCTAGTTCTCTTGTGCTTATTACCATTTTCATTTGTTCCTCACTTTAAACTTGATTATTATTATTGTATCAGGACTACAATCTTCTAAGATGAAATCTTAAGGGTCTTGACTACCTGATATGACCAAGACCATGATATTCATTATACAGTTTAAAAAATAAAAGTTTATAAAAAGAAAAAACACAAAAACACAATTCATACCACTAAACTTTTTTGCCACAATGACCTCCAATTAGAGTGATCTAATTAATATGCTTCGTCTCATTTTAAGTACATAAACTTCATTTCTTATAACAGAAATACAATTCCATGCTTATCATTGGCCTGTTTGTTTATGGGTTTTAAGTGAAGGAATGGAATGGTTCCCATATAGACAAATTTAGTTTATTAAATTGGTAATCACAAGGTGTCAGAAAACCATAGACTCATACCCGGGTAGGATGGGTTTTCTAATCCCATTCCCTTATTCTCCCTCCCTCCTCACTTTCTCTTTCTTTACTCCTTTTCTAAATTTTATGGCTTTTCGTTCGACAAATAAAACACCTTTTTGCTTCTTGGATTAAAGAAAAAATACATTGGATATGTTGGAGTTTGCAAGATCTGTTTCTCATTCTCCTTGTAGTCGCTTGTTCATAATCATTGCCAGAGCTGGTTCAAAATCGTTGCTGAAGCTGTTCTGTTGACGGCATCAGAACTTCTTCGTTAATGTCGCTGGACATGCTTGACCGCCATTGTTGGACTGCTTTCCTTGTCATCACCGCATTGATAAAGAAGAAGACAAACATAGAGAAAATGAAGAAGAAAATAAGGAATATGAATTCATTGACCCTAAATCTTTGGAAGTTAACGATTTTTTAGTAGAAAAGAACCATCTTAAATACCAATTGACACATTTGATACAAGTGAAAATTTGATATTCAAATCCAATGACCAAACCAAACCAATACAATGGTATTTAGATATGATACCCAAACTCGTACTCATCCCCATTCCACCCTGTAATCAAACTCATTCCACCATATAATCAAACCCATACCGTTAGTGATTCTAACGTAACAGAGCAAACACTACCTAAAGCCTTATTTTGCCATAACTTCATTTCTCTATCCTACCACATTTTGTATCACAAACCCTTTAAGACAAGCAAACATTAGGTTCCCTAAAGGATAATTTGTTAATACATTTTTTATCCATCTACAACTAAACATGCATGTTGCAACATACAACATGATAAAGCATTAATAGTGATTGATAAAAAAAGGTGATGTAGATACCATAACCCTTCCTCAAATTGCACTTTTACACCACAGCCACAATCACCACCCAATCACGCTTTTACACCTGAGCTACAATCACCACCCATTGCACGAGTATAATTCTAGTTTATTATGAACAAAACTTATTTGTTATTGTCACAGGTTCTAGTAAGAGATTATACAATTTTGGTTAAGAACTGACCATTAGAGATTAAAGGGTTAGATGGTATGCTTTCATGCTAAAAGCCATTACCAGGACTCTACTAGCCCTCAACATATCAAACTAAAACAAGCTTCACAATTTCACATCAGAATGAACAGTTTAATTGAACACAAAATAAAAAAAGGTGTCAAAGAAAATGCAATGCACCAGTAGAAGAAATTTCTGACCAATTGTGCGTCTGGAATTAAACAAACAATTCAGCAAGTTTACATTAATAGGTAATAACAAAAACCACTAAAAAGGATGCAGATGTTATAAAAATAACCAGAAAAGTTTCTCTTCAAACAAACAAAACAATCATATGTCTTCACTTGATCTTCTTCTTTGGCCTTAGCTGCAAACACAAAAATGAAAAGAAAATAAACATATAAAAGAAAAGATAATGTTTATAACAATCCTGATAGAGCACATACAACAATGTTAAGAGACTTAGAAGGAAAGTTGAGAGAATGATTACTTGGTTGCTGTGGCCACACTTC
The DNA here is from genome assembly GCA_963921325.1 of Logfia minima. Lineage (NCBI taxonomy): Eukaryota > Viridiplantae > Streptophyta > Magnoliopsida > Asterales > Asteraceae > Logfia > Logfia minima. The sequence continues at coordinate 31,786,579 of OY992764.1, forward strand.
TTCTTCCTGCAGTTTACAGCCCTTGGGTGTAATCGAGCATAACACCTACCAAAATAAATTTCAGCCATATAAGCTATTAATCATCTTCAGGGTCCTCAACTTTAACATACCAAATAATTCACATAAATTTTGGAACGCCGCACAAAAGAAATTGCAAAAAATTAATGATGAAATTCAGACAAGTTCAAAAGCAAAACCACTACATACAACATATAATTCAACAAAATAAAAAACACTTATTGCTAACCAAGATCATGTAAACATGTCTTTAAGGTTACCCATTTAACAAAAATTGGAAAAACGGAAAGAAAAAAAAGTGAGTAAAATAACCTCCTTCCAAAGTTTGAAAGATCAAATTAGAAGGCCACGAAAAGATATATATTTTAATTAAAACTTAAAAGTTCCATTGGCAAGATGCAAATCAAAATGCATTTTTGTCTCAAATAAGAAAAAGGGATACAAATATGATGTAAATGTGACATTTGGAATCGACATCAAAATATATATGATGATTTAGAGAACCTACTTGCGGCAAATGGTCTTGTCCTGATTGTATTTCCTGGCCAACGCCATCAACGAGGGTTCAATGATTCCTCCCCTCAGCCTCAATACCAAATGAAGAGTCGATTCTGAACAAACAGCAGAATTCTTAAAACTCGATTTAAATTCAAACAATACTAGCATCCTACATGGATTTCATTACGCACTCTTTTTCCTAAAACAGAATAACTGAATGAAGGTAAGGTAATAATAACTGCTAATAAGAAAAATTACTAGTATCCTAACAGTCACAATTCTCATCAAGCCATTCTAAAATGGTATTTTACACCACGAATTAATCTTAAAAAATTGAAAGTAAAATTAAAATTAATCAAACAATTATTTTAAATTAATCGCCTGATTCACAACAATAACTAATCTGAATACAGAATCATGGTAAGAACGCCTAAATACTATTTAACGTTCATTTCTAGTAAAAGTAATAAAATAAGTTGTTAAGAAAAAAGAACCTTTCTGGATGTTGTAATCAGCAAGAGTTCGGCCATCTTCAAGCTGTTTTCCAGCAAAGATCAAACGCTGCTGGTCCGGAGGAATACCTATAAAAATAGATATGATGATACAAAATGTTAATCGATGAATTTACGTGTATTTATATGTATAATTGATATGAAATTATCATTAAGTTTAGATATAAGAATTACACCTTCTTTATCCTGAATCTTGGCCTTGACATTATCGATAGTATCGCTGCTTTCAACCTCTAGGGTAATGGTTTTACCGGTTAGGGTTTTCACGAAGATCTGCATCTTTTTTCTTTCTCAATCTTAGCCGGTGAAAATTTAGGCGTATGGGAGGTTTTATATTTTGAGTTTTAGGATTAGGGTTATGAGTCGTGGTTTTTTGGGCCCATAATCCGTTTCAGGCCCAACTACAACTCTACAACTACTATTTGTCCTTCTCAAAATTGATCCATTAAACCTTAAAATAGTTGGTAATTAGTTATGAATTATTTTATTTATGTATCATAAAACAATGATATGGTTTTTGAAGGACTGGATGCAATGGTATAATATATACTTTCTTTCACTTTTTCGAATTAATACTAGTTGGAAAAAGTGATATTAGAGATGAGTATATGTTTGAGCAAAACCATGATAAATTGTGAGGAATTTATCAATAAATATAACAAAAAGGAAAAATACAAATAACTCATGATAATGTAGGGTTTAAAAAGATTTTTTCGCTACAAAAAAGGATCATAAAGTCACCATCATCATATTTAATATAATTCATCCAAACACATTTACCTGAACTGATATGATCTATGTATCATATCCACAACTCAAAGAGAATGACCGGTCCATGAGAGCAGCCCGCTATGATTAAATGATCCGACTAAATTACATACACATACCCACGTTTCTAAACCATCTCAAGACTTGGTCATCACCTGAGCGCATGAAGAGCGAATTTCAAGTTGGAACAATTGTTTTTAGTTTCTGTGTCATCTTTTTACTCATCATTTCCAAGGTTTAATATGAGAAGAAAATTGTTACAAAAGTAGTCTAGTATTTCTTATTATTTTGGGAGACTGAGAATCTCGAATTGGTCATCTACCGTAAACCCTCACATAATAATAATAAGTATAAGTATAACAAATAAATGATGACAGATGATATATATCAAAGAATGTCACGTTAGCATTAACTTTCTTATTCAACACGCATCTATATCTATCTATAATCTATATCTATATCTATAATTCTTATTAAACATTCCACACTCTCTTTCTTAATCCTTAAATATAAATATAAAATATTACTATTTTATTTATTTATTTATCACTCCACTTATTAAATATATAAATAATTTAATTAATACTATATTTCACATAATACATTTAAATATCTTATTTCTTCTTTTATATCACGTTTTTGAATTTACAATTACAATAATTTAAATTATTATAAAAATTCACTTTCATTAAAGAAGTATCAATTATCCTTGAATTCATGTACCATTAAATATTTGTTTCTCAACATCAACATACAAAATCTTCATCCGCTATTGTATGTGAGGCTCGACGCTAATTTTATTTTACTTGTTCTTAGGAATATGAATAAGAATAGTTTGGCAAGATGGAATGAGTTCAAAGAAATAGAAATGGTTTTATTTTCCTTGTTTGGAATGCCAAGGAAATAGAAACGCGGAGAAATGGATTTCCCCAGAGTTCCTTTCTTTGTGTGAAAGAGTTAGAACCAAACTATTACACTTCATATGTAATCAATGTCTTAGCTTTTGATCTTATATATATGTTATACCTGTTATGTATGGCTACCATATTTTAAATTGATGGGACATGTCGGAATAAATGCTCACGACTACAACAAGTTAACAAACAACACTACCGATAATGTACAAGTCTATAGGATCACACGCAATGTGTGATGAGACACTACTTACATATAAATCAAATACGATTTTGATTTATTTAGTCTCCTTTATTTATGTGACGGCAAATTATTAGTGTGTATGTTTTGTAATGTTTATTTTATTTAGTTACAATTGTTTATGTAGGCACCCCTGGTGACGGATCAACGAGGTACTCAACTATATTAGAGTGCGGAATCCAATTATATAGATATAAACAATAATCAATGAGTATAACGAATACGTAAAGAATACGAATATTAATCTTTATTGAATATAAACTTGGTTACATTCAAACTAAGACTCACACTCTCTCTATTTGTCTTTCTGCGAACATGCACTAAGACCTATAGACTTAGTTCACGAACTTGTATCAACTTCTATATCTCTTTCAACCTACGGATATATGTATATATATCATATAAGTTTGTATGGACTGGGCCCTACGAACCTATCCACTTCGAAGCCCATACGAACTTAAGTTCGTATGATCTCCTAAGTTCGTACGATTATACATATAAGACAAAGTTAATGATAAGATGATTAACAAAATGACCTATTACAAACTAGACGTTGTTGTCACATAAGATGTACAAACATCGACAAAGATTTTCCAACTTAAGAAACAGAAACTTCAAAATTTCGAAAGTTTCATCCTTAGAGTGCAAGAAATATACCCAAGAAAACCTTAAAAAATCAACAGTGACTACCAAGCAATAAGAATAATAATACTTGTAATTTTAAATATACAAGTATTGAGAAACAACATGAAACCACCCATATGTCTTGATTTTTCTCATTGGTTAGAAATGGAGGTTGCATGATTTTTGGTCAAATATATTCTTCCAATTTCTAAGACTTGTGTGCAGATTTTTTTCACTAAAAAACCTCCCAATCTCTCAAGAAAAACACACACATGCACAACAAGTAGTCGATAAAAACCTCTCTTATTATTTGCTTCTAAGTATTAAAATACACATACTTTGTGGTTTCTTTGAAAATATTGTGTACTTGTTAAGTGAGGTGTGAAAAGAGTTTGATTGGTGTCATCTTGGTTTGGAATCAAGATCGAAAGGAGGTATAGGCTAGTATCCGAGTTGTGTCAAAGAATCATACGCGTGGATTAACGATAGAGAACTTCTACTTTGAAGTTTTTGGTCATCCTTTCAACCTCCGAAAGTATAAATTTTTTGTTCTTATATATTTATTTTATTCTATAAAAGTTTTAAATGAGATCCATGGAAGGATGCTTAAATTAATTATACACACTCATTTGCTTCTAAGTATTAATTATATCAAAACAATAGATTTCATATCATTTTTCAAGCCATTTAATCTATTGTTTGCATAGAAATTGATCAGAAAAATGAGTAAAAATCCATCTCCTATATTTGGTAGGTAAAAGTTGAGAAACGAAATAAATTTTAATAACTTTTGTATCAATTTACCTTTTTCATATATATTTTATATAAATCAAAAGTAACAAATTTTTTTATTTTTTTGAATATCTCTCTACCAAACGTGTCCTAGATTAATACAGAAAATAAGATTCTATAATCACTTTTTACATCGAAAAAATTATAGAAGCCTTGTATATCATTTTTTGTTAAATTTCTTTAACAAAAATTTTAATTGTACAAAATTTGTATATATATATATATATATGAGTGGATTTAAGAGAGAAGGAAAATTTGACGAATAAAAGTTTTTTAACTCTTTGAGTTCAATAAAATAACATTTTGATTCAGTTTGAAATCATATTTATATTTTATTGAATCATAATTTTTTTTTACTAAATCATAGTTTTAAATATATATTTCTCTACCTTTTTTCCAAAAAATTTTAAATATATATTTCTCCATCTTCTCTTCATAATATATTTTTTTTTCAGATTATAATATTACATATATATATATATATATATACACACGTATCTATACAAACGGTAAGACCATTACTTGAAGTTTCCAACTAATGGAATTAACCATTGTATTCGTCAAACAAATGGTTAAAAGTCGATCTAATTTAAACATTTACAAAAATTAAGTGTGTACACAAATTTTTGTAAGAAATTCGGATATCTTTTTAACTTTTCTGATTTTTTGTAGCATGTTTCTATTTTTAAAAAACTAAACTGATCTTTGATTTTTTTTTTATTACAATTCATGTTTGTTAATTAAATAAATTTCATAAATGTTCTATGTTGTTTAACCGATTTACAAAAATCATCTTTAGATTTTCTTTGTTATAACTTATGTTTGTTAATTGAGTAAATTTCAAAAATGATCCATGTCCATGTTGTTTATACAGATTTACAAAAATCATCTTTATATTTTTTTGTTACAATTTATGTTTGTTAATTGAGTAAATTTCATAAATGATCCATGTTGCTTACACGAAAATCATCCTTATACTTTTTTCACATTTTCTATCTAATAAGTTTACGTTTTGCTTTATTGGTCCTCCCTCTACCTAAAATGACTAAAGTACCATTTTCTTGACATTTTTGAATAGTCGGGATCTAAATGGACAAATGGTACTTTAATCATTTTAGATAGACGGAGAACCATTTTTGAGACAAATGTAAACTATTGGACTAAAAAGGTGAAAAAAAGTATAGGAATGATTTTTATAAATTGATATAAATCAACATCGACTGAATCTTTATTTGTCAACCATAAACCGAATCTTATGTATTGATAATTTGATTTTGCAAGATTGAGCTTTAAACATTTAAACGAAAAGAAACACCAAGGTTGGTTCATTTTTTAATTTCTTTTCATCTTGCTTCTGAAACAAATTACCTTTGTTAAACAAAATCAACAGCATTGCATACCCATATACTCATGGATGGATTCTTATAATTATTAAATATTCAGCAAGATTATATATCACTTTCAAAATGACCACTTCAATCAATAATTCTCATTATTTTATCTAATATTTTTCAAAATGAAACACACAACCGAGATCATAAATCAAAAATAGAATTGCATAACCCTAAGCATATAGGTGAGTGTTACTTGTTAATAAATAGAAGCCACTCTGGTTTTTAACTGAGGGAAGCCATTTTGGGTGTCACAATCTCCAGAAGTCCCTTTGGGTTGTCAACATGAACCCAATGCCCAGATTTTGGAAGAACCACATATGAAAGCTTACCCTCAGACTCATCAGCTCTCCGATTGTTGAGGCTTTCAAGCTTCTCAATTATATGGGGGTCCCACCTGTCACTATCTTCTGCACGGACAATCACTATCTCCATCCCTTTAGGTGGGTCTTCTAGAAGCGGCCAATAATCCATCTTCCTGTAGGAATCGAACATCTGAAGAATTCCCTCAAGATCAAAAGCCCATGTCTCGTGCTCTCCTGAATTTTTAAGATTGGTTCCTATCCATTCAGACAATGATCTTGAAAATCCTAAGTTTGTCAAATGATCCACCAACCACCTGTAGCCAAAAAATGGTCATACAAAAAATGGGCATATTTTTGCTGGTATATACACCGAGTAATCTAAAATAGGCACTCCACTCCGGATCCGTGCCCAGATTTCAACCAACTGTAATAGAAGAAGATTGAATTATTTAACCAGAAAAGTGGTGTAAAGAGAAACTTACTTCCGTGATGGGATTGCTTTTGGTAAACTCTGCAAGGTTTCCAAAACTTTCTCCACCTCCCCACTAGTTTCTTCAGGGTTGACTATCCCAGGCACAGAATCCAGTACCCACAACTGTTCGGCATCACAAGTTTGTCTTATTGAGTTATTGTCACATAATAAGAAAGCAATTTTTGAAATTAGATTGAATCATTATTTAGAACTCTATATTGGAATAGTAAAACCTAACCACCCACCTACTAGATACTCCAGAAAATCCTTTAAAAAACCGAAAACCATGGGGACCAAAATATGGGTTTTCTTAAACATCTTCTAATGATACACACGACACTAATGGATTGCAATGAGTTCCTATTCTAAATAGACATTGTTGCCTGATAAGAAAATGAGTGCAAAAAGTAACAGTGAGATGATACACATACGTTACGACATAGTTTATCATATAAAATTACACTTAAAGATAAGTCCTGCACGATGAATTATTACATATGAAAATTGTTGGTTAGTGATTATTAGAACAATAAGCGCCAATAGTTTATCTCTTTAGAAATCAGAAAGAAGATAAAAGTCAATGCCGAGCAAAATCCAAAGCACGGTAAGTTCGGATGAGTTTTATGCTAATATAGCAAAGGGTTAATTGACAGATTGGGTATCAAACTTTACCCAAATGTTCACTTTCATGAACCATTTTCATTTCGATTCAATTAGAGAACAAACTTCTAAAACGTTCAATTACATGATCGGTTGGTTCATGTAAATGAATAAACTTCATTAAGATAGTTTATCTTGATGAATGAATTTCATTAGATGGATTATCTTGTTGAATAATTTTATAAGTTTGTTCATCCAATCGAATCAAAATGACGATGGTTCATGAAATTGAACATTTGAGTAAAGTTTGATACCCAATCTATCTATTAACCCTATAACAAATTCCCTTAGGAGATTTGTGTTCACAGTGAGAATTCATGGGTGAGGGCATCTTTTATACTACAAGTCTTACATGAAAATGTGTCAGTGGAAAAAGCATAATAATCAACCATCCTCAACAAAGTTAAAAGTTGAGAAGCAAAAGAGTGAATACGTACATAATCTATCATCTACGATAAAACGAAATGCTTATTGAGGTACTGATTAAAAAACTCAATGCCAGAAACAAAGACCAAGGGTAATGTCTTATGTGAAATAGGTGAGGATAAGACTTGGTTATATACGTTGGGTGGCTGGAATGGGAAAGATTGGATGCAATACATCAACAATTGTGTAAGAGAAGTTACAAGCATCCCATAGGAGCGATTCTTTCTGAAGAATTTCATGTAAAACATTCAGGAATAGAAGTAGGAATAGGTTGATAGCTGGACTGATTTAAAGCTTTTCCAAAGCAATCAGGGAAATCATTAAAAGGTGCCCTAGTGGTCTGAACTGACAGTACCTCTCAAGCAGTCCATTTCCAAGGAACTGTGATTGCGAATTTCTTTGACTAAGATGGGAAGTCTTCGCCCATGGTCTAGTTGATAACATCACTTCCTTTGTGATCGACTTATGTGACTCAACCTCAAAGAAATATTCAACTTTCAACAAATTGGAGGAACATGAAGTTAAACATGAAATCTTGCCCCACCATTGAGTAATAAGAGAAATATCTTTTGAAATCTTGAACTTTGAAGATGAGAAACTGAAGGGGCACCCCTATCCTTGTAACAATAAAAGCCAAGAACTTGTTCACTTGCATGTACAAATATTCTCTCATTTCGGGTGACTAGTCCAAGTCAGACCTTAGTTGATTTCATGCCACGGAATAAAGATTAAGAACCTTGTATCTAACAAATCACAAAAACCCAAGATAATTATTATAGCCTAATCTTACATCTTATACAAAGTTTAACTGCATATCCTACATTAACAATAGTTTTTTTTATACAAGTATATACCTGTTTGGGCAACTTAGCTGAAGTACCATAATCACCACGTGCACAGCTCATGACATATTGTAATGCCACCTTACCACCCATGGAATGCCCTAAAACAACATCAGGCGAATTCCAATCTTTTGATTTTACTAAATTAGCAACATCATTAGCAGCATTAATCATGTCGTGAGGTGGTTGTAAGCTAGATACACCAGCTGATCGTCCATGGTTCCTCAAATCCAATAGAATCATCTTCCAATCTAAATATAGATATATATACACAAAATTATGGTTTAAGATGAAAGTCAAAATTAGAGTTTTTGAAAGATTGGGAAATTACCTGAAGATGAAGAGAGGGAAGAAGCCAAATTGCGAGAAAACGATCTCCAATTTCTTGCAGATCCCATTAATCCATGAAGAACGAAAGCGGAATGATTGGGTTTGGGTTTGTGAGAAGGAGATCGGATCTCTTCGAAAGCTAGGGTTTCGATTGACCTTGTGTACGTAGTTATATATGGAAGGTGAATAATAGATGTGGGTGAGTACAGAAATCGGGTAGATAATAATCTGGAAAATCCGGTTTTGTTCTTGATGATTGACACCATTGTTAGGGGCTTAACACTCTTATGTTCTTAGAGTTGAAAAACCATGAAGGAAAATACGTAACTAATAAGATGGTGTTTGGTTTGTATTAAGTTATTAACTGAAATCGTACAAATGGAATTAGAGCGAATGTGGTTTTAAAACAAATGATTGCTCCAATAAGTAGGGGTGGTTTGGTTATCCGAATTGAAAATAGAGAAATAATAAATCACAGGATACATTATTAACTAATATTTGATAACTACAGTCTATTTATCTTTTAGGGGTAAATACAATTTTTGTTCCTGTGAATCTTTATTTTTACACACTTTATCTCTCGAAATTGTTTTTTTATAGTACCTACCCCGATAGTTGTTGTTTTTGTAACAAATCAACCCCTCCCTCGTTAAACTAACAAAATAATCGTTAAGTCATACAAAATGACTAAAATACCCTCATCTTTCTTTTTCTTTTCTCATATTCTCCTCCACACACACCTTTTAATCTCAAGGATTTATCCCCAAATTCGTTTCAAAATCAAAAAAAACAAAGAACCAACAAAGATCTTTCATTGCAACCCTCTCATTTCATCATCTCATGCAACCCTCTTATTTCATCACCATGTCCTGCAACCATCATCTCTATTCACTGTCAAATCCAAAACCGAAAATCAAAAAACACAAAACGAAACCCTAGATCTAGCAATAGCAAATCTAAAATTATTTTGTTCCTAAAATAAAATCGTTTCAGTTCATCGATGGGTGGTTTTCGGCCTCTGACATCATGAACCCTTTAACTGATCGTATTCTCTAGTAACGAACTCCGGCAAAGCCTCCAACTGATCCAACTGAAAAGTGAGGTTATGCGAGTTGAAATGCATGATTTAAAAGTCAAAATTTTAAATCAACAAATTACAATTGATAACTACATAACCGAACTTGATTTGCAAAGGAAAGAATTTGCAGAACTTCTTAGTGAAATTTTGGATTACAAAAAAAAATAAAAATTCAAATATTTTAACATCTTCATTGGTTTTAGACCAAATCATTCACTCTCAAAAAACAGATACCAAATCTAAGACTGGCATTGGATATCACTGTGTACCTCCTCCTTCATCGTACACATCCATGTCAGTGAAAGATGAGATTAAGGATTTTGTTCCTACAACTCCTTTAGTTGTAGATCCTTTTTCCGATATTAAAAATGAAACTGTTGAAGATTGTTTTTTGAAAACACAAAAGATTAATAATAAATCAAATGTTAAGCCTGAAAATTTTATCATAACTAATGAATATAAGAAGGCCTCTGAGCAAGGGAAATCTGACTTGAAGCTGTTGGTGCATATTGTGTGACAACAGCTTCTGGTTTGTAATAGTTAGGTTTATAAGTCATTTTGTTAATCATTGTAATTATTAACTTAAGTTTTGTATGTGTATTTTGTAGGTTCGTACGAACTTATAGGTGCCTAAGTTCATACGAACTTAGGTGCCTATATATACACAAGTCCGAAAGTTTTAGAAAATACGTTTTTCGGAGTTGTAAGTACGAACTCAGTCTTAGTTCCTTAGTGTAAGTTCGCAGAGAGGATAAACGAGAGAGTTTGTATCTTGTTTGAATGTAATACTTGTTTACGTTCAATAAAAGTGTTCTTTACATATTTGTTATTACTCGTTTGTTATCGTTTGTGTATATTTGACGATTCCGCACTCAAATATATCAGATTACCTTGTATGTCTAGGTCACGGGAACCTACAAGTGGTATCAGAGCCTTCGAATCCGTTCGATTTGGTTCGGGGTAAAGAAACGTTAAGGAAACAGAATCGGGACACCAAACGAATCTCAAGGCTCATAAGAAAGCCCGGGAGAGGCGTTCGTGCTTCACGTGCCATCAAAAGGGACATGTAGCAAGTGTGTGTCCGTGTAAGAAATCAAAATTTTTGACAACTGATAGTCTAAGGAGCACTTCTCCTAAAACAGGAAGCTCAAATGGAGAATCTATTCGGTCGAAACCTTCAAACCGTTTTAACAACCCGAACAAAAGTTTTTCTAACCAAAGTAGTAGTAATAGGATTTTTTATAATTCGAATTATAACTATAAGTCTAGGGTTAGATATTCTTCAAACAAAAGGCCAGTCAATCAGAGACTTTTCCAAAAGTCTCCGGATAGAAGGTCTAGTGGTAGCTCCTCCCATTCCCCAACAAGTGAGAATTCTAGAGTATCCCAGTCACCTGAAAGGCAAGATGGATATCTGAAAGAATTTACATTTGTTGATGAGAATGGTCGACCCAAGTCCGTGGTGGCTTGGGTCCCCCTTAATAACTAACGTTTTTATCTAGTGTGCAGGAACACATATTTCAGAGGCTACAAATTCAGGAAAAGATGTAGCGACTGAGGGGGAGATAAGATCAAATATGGGATGATAATCTAGCTGATTTTTATGGTAAAGCTTTTGATAAATCAAGTTTTGAGTTGTTAGTCCACATCGATGGAATGACAAATCATGAGTAACATATCTCCCTTAAGAACTTTTATCTATCTTTATTTCTTAGTATTTTTAGTTAGTTTGGAAAAACTATAAAATATGAGTGTTACTGTAATGACGCGAAGAAATGACGAAAACATTACCCATGCCTAGAACATTATTAGATAAATATAAAACAATTCATCTGGGGGGGTTCACTGACTGTTTATTCTGCTACATCTTGAAACATGCTGACCTAGACTCAGTCAATGTATCCTAAAAATAGAGCAAACTCGACCAAGAAACAAGAATACCATTTTCAAGGTCTCTAGTTAAACTATGTCGCTTTGTTGTACGAAAGTATAGACCTGTCACCTCTGGTCTGGTTTTAGATTTGTTTGCCTATAGCTAAAACATGTACCAAAGTACATTGCTCAAAATATTAAAAGGACTTGACTTTAAAGATGACATAAAGTTAAAACATCCGATACATGGAATTCTGGGCTTTCTTTATTCTAAAGGTATATTAAATGTGAGATGCATAGTTAATCGTGAACAATAACTAAACGTGTACTTGAAAATTCTGAGTGTTGACTGCTTAAGTGGACAACAATACCGATAATCGTCGTGAACTATAAATTACATACATAATAACATTAGAATAATTCAATTCCTAACTGCGTATCATACGCATTATGGCTAATATAATATTCGTAACAGTGACTCTCCCAAAAAGAATGTGCTTGTTAGATATAAAATAGGATTTGCACTTGTACATATTAGAACCTGCGATTTTATCAAGATGCGACACTAAGATAGTGTCGCAATAACAAAATGTGCGAACTTAAATATTAACGTCGCAATAACCATAAATGCGAACTTAAATGCGAACTTAATTTTAAGGTCTCATAAACAAATAAGGTCGCAGGTACAAGTTAATATAAATACAACACTTAGGTTCTCATTTCAGTAGTTGTTGAAATCAGAGAAATTTGTATGTGCGTTTGTATATCTGTTGAAAGAGATTGAGAGCTTGTAACTGATTCTTAATAGCAATACATAATCATTTGAGTACCTGTTCATATTCTTACATATACATACGTATACATACATTCGGATTTCACTCAATTCACGTCCAAATCACTAGATTCGATCCAACAATTGGTATCAAAGCAAGGGAAATCTGACTTGAAGCTGTTGGTGCATATTGTGTGACAACAGCTTCTAGTTTGTAATAGTTAGGTTTATAAGTCATTTTGTTAATCATTGTAATTATTAACTTAAGTTTTGTATGTGTATTTTGTAGGTTCGTACGAACTTAGAGTAGGTACGAACTTAGTAAGTTCGTACGAACTTACTAAGTTCGTACGAACTTAGAAGGGGCCTAAGTTCGTACGAACTTAGGTGCCTATATATACACAAGTCCGAAAGTTTTAGAAAATATGTTTTTCAGAGTTGTAAGTTCGAACTCAGTCTTAGTTCCATAGTGTAAGTTCACAGAGAGGATAAAAGAGAGAGTTTGTATCTTGTTTGAATGTAATACTTGTTTACGTTCAATAAAAGTGTTATTTACATATTTGTTATTACTCGTTTGTTATCGTTTGTGTATATTTGAGAATTCCGCACTCAAATATATCAGATTACCTCGTAGATCTAGGTCACGGGAACTTACAAAAGCTCAAAAGAACATGATATTTTGCAGAACATGATATTTTGAACACTGAATTTTATGAGAAAAGTCAAAAGACTAAAAGTATTTCTAAACCAAAATTTTCACAATTATCAAAAGCTTAAAAGAAGGTTATAGAAACTTCAAAAACTTCAACATTTTCAAATGGGCAGGAAGAATACAAGAAAAATATGAAGAGTTTACAACAGGAACAAAGTTGAAATCAAGTTCTCCATGTACAAATGCTAAGACTCCTTCAAAAACTCATTCACAACGAGTTTTTGTTGAGCTATGAACCTGTTTTTATTGTGGACACCCGGGCCACATTATTCGTGATTGTTTGTCATTTTCAAAACGAAACTTGGAGAATAATGAATGGAAGTAGAACATTCAAAGAAATAATTTTAATTTTTTTTTTCATTTTCTTCAAACTTCGTACAGAAAAATGAAAATGTTGTGAAAGTCAACGACAAGATTTTTTATCACAACATTTCATACATACAATCCTTCCAACCAAAAATGGTGTGGAAAGTCAAGGGTTCGATAAAGAAAAAAAGATATTAATGAAACTGATACATCAACTATTCCTTCTTATTTTAAAAAAATATTCAAAATTAGTTGATGTTATCACTGTTGATGAAACTAGACGACCCAAAGCCATTAAGGCTTGGGTCTCCCTTTCAAACTAATCCTTTATTTTGTTGTCCTGGAATAAACCAGGCGTACGATCAAAAATATCTGGTATGTAGACAGTGGTTGATCCAGGCACATGACAAGTAACTTTTCTGTTAGTTATTAAAATATAGATTGTAAACCTTGTTTAGTGATTAATCATGTGATTAGCTTCTATAGTATAAATAGGTTGCTAAACTTAATCATTTGTAACACTTACCTTGTAAAATCATTTTGTTAAAATCATTCCAAGTAAAACTCACTCAATCATTCATCATAGAATTGCTTGAATATGTTTAACAATTGGTATAAGAGCTTGAGTGATTAAAGACTTGAAGGAAAATCAGATTGAAACAACAAGAATTCATCAAAGAAAAAGTCAACAAAAAGTCAAATTCGTGATTTTTAAGATCAAATTCGGAGATTTGATTGTGTTTTGGTGAAAGTAATCGGTTAGAATTGAATACTACTGATCAAGGAACAAGTATTGAGTTTCAATTTTATCAATTACAGTTTAGAATCGTTCCAATTTGAAGAAATCATCAAAATGGGTATTCTAAGTCAAACTTTTGGTTTATAGATCAAATTGTGTGAAATGATCTGTTTCTGATCAAGCAAAGGATCAACGAAGCTTCATGAAGTGATAAACAATAGATAGAATCAAAGTTTCACGGTTAAATCATTCGATTCTTCAATTTTGATTCGAAGTACAAAAAACTTAAAAATGGCGGTTAATTTGTGATTTGAGGATTTTGAGTTCGATTCAATCAAATTCAACCGATCAATTTGCTTCATAAGTGCTTAGGAACGAAATGAAATTGATTTCAGATATTAATTTCATCAGTTGATCAGGTTTGGATTTTGTGTTCTTGGTTGGTTCAAAGAACAGGAAAAAGCTATTACAGTACCTTCTGCGACTTTATTTTTGCGACTTTATTTTTGCGACTTTATCATTAGTGTTGCACTAGGTATCAATTTTATTTCTGCGAACTTATCGGTAAGGTCGCATATTTGCTTCTGAAACTTTATCTATGCGAACTTATTAGTAGTGTCGAATATCAGCTTCAGCGACCTTATTCCATGTTGAAAATTTTGAACACATAATTGTAATCAAATAACTAGTTGGGTCCAGTACCATTTTGTGTACCTGAGAAACGAAGACATTCTACTTCAAAATGTTCTTCAATTCTACCAGTAGCTTTATTGAATACACGTTTATTCACATAATTAACAGAATATCCAAGAAAGAAACCATCAGTTGACTTTTTACCAAACTTGGACAAATAATCCTTTGTATTCATTATCGTGCATGGACACCTGAAGTTCTAAGAACTTAAGATTTGGTTTTCGGTTATTAAGCAATTCATAGCAAGTTTTATTCCGCTTCTTAACCGTCAACACCCGATTTAAACACATATCAAGCTGTATTAACCACTTCAGCCCAAAAGTTAATTGGAAGTTTAGAATATGAAAGCATAGTTCGAGCAGCTTCTATTAAAGTTCTATTCTTCCTCTCCGCAACCCCATTTCGTTGAGGAATTCTTGGAGCGCTAAACTGATGTTGAATACCTTTTGTAAACAAAACATTTCCAGATTATGATTCTTAAACTCCGTTCCGTTATCGCTTCTGAGCTGTTTGATTTTAGTCGACTGCAGGTATTCAACGAGGTACTCAGCTATATTAGAGTTCGAAATCCACTAATATAGATATACACGATAATCAACGAGTAACAAAAATATGTAAGGAACCCCTGGTGACATATCAACGAGGTACTCAACTATATTAGAGTCCGAAATCCACTAATATAGACATACACGATAATCAACAAGTAACATGAATATGTAAGGAACATGAATATTAGTCTTGATTGAATATAAACTCGGTTACATTCATCAGTTTTTGATTTTAATTAAAATTAAAATCTTCATCAGAAATTAGAAGATTTTAATTTTGATACATATGAAATAACTGATTCCGACCATGTTTTTGATAACACATACTTGGTTTATAATTCATCATAATGAATAATAGTAAATTTTTATTGTTAGAAGAAACTGATGATTTACTAAAATTAGACAAGGATTTAGTACAAATACAAAAAACTATTATATATTATGGAGAAAAAGTACTTAAAGAATTAGAAGAAATTCAAAATTTGATTAAAGAAAAGAATACAAATTTTAGAAGTCTAGAAAAACATATAGTAAGAACTCAAGACCTTTTAATAAAACAATTACTTGATATGAAAATACCTAAAGACTATAAACAATGAGTTCTAGTTCAGAAACAGAGATTTTTATCCCCCCTGATATAGACAACTTAGTAACAAAAATAGGTGAAATTGACCTAACAGATAATTTAGTAAATGTCAAACCTGAACTAAAACAAGAAGATTGGGTCCCTAATGTTAATGATATTCCTAGTAGCAGTAGTACGCAAGCACCGATAAGAAATGAATTTAACAGGTCAACACAAGCATATGCGGCTATAAAAACAACAATGAAAAAAGATAGTAATTATAAACCTTATGAAAGCATGAAAAACGAACCAATTAATCCTTTTGGAATATATTTGGATATAGATTGTGTTAATAATACAGAAGAAGCTATTGACAAATGGGAAACGGCCTTAAGAATAACAGTATTTGTAAATAAAATGGATATAGAGACTATAAAAGGATTCTTAGAAAGAACCTTATTAAATAGTGCCTTAAGATATTGACAAAACATACATCCAGATTTTAAAAGAACTATATTTGAAACAGATGACATTGTAGCAAACATATTAACAAGAGTTGTATAAGCATTTAGATTAGAATTTTGTGGTGAACGAAGTATTATAAAAGACCCTGCTATAGTCCAAAAATATTCCACGACATAGTTAAGATTACAATTATGCGATATTTGTGAAATAGACAGATATATATGTGTTTTTCAAGATTATTATTATCATATATACAATCAAGTAGAAAATACTATGTGACAACCGTCAAAAATCTCAGGTCATTAACGCACTTAAATTCCTAGTCTATCTAATTTCGTTTACAGCACTCTAAAATCCTAGTGAAAAGTCTAGGTTATGACTCCTTAAGTACCGAAACCGTAAGTTACCGAAATCGCGTAACGTCTTAGAAGATTGCTTAGCGAACTTTAAGACCTTGAGGAACATTAAATTAGGTTACAGAGTGCCAAAGAAAACAAATGAGATTAAATTTCATAAGCCATCACAAAATATTCATCTATCTCAAAAATCGGAATTTAACCGGAAATTCCGTAGCTCGGTAAACACGAATGGAAATCGGTTTATTAACTCGCGAATGTCAATAGTGATCGAATCAAATACATTTTGATGAATGCTATAAACTTATAAAATAAAGTTTTATGACTCACACTTTAACCAACAAAAAAATCAGGAAAATCGGAAATTAACCGAAATTTCGTAGCTCGGCAAACGCCACCCGAATCGAATAAACGAAACTCGAATCCGACAAACTAATACTTGAATATCCATTATAAACAATCTAAAATACAATTTGAAGTATTTTAGAAATTTAGAACATCAATTTTTATAACCCTTATATTAAGCATAAAATCAACACAATTTAAAGCTTTCAAATGTGCAAGACTTGTGAGATTTTAATACAAATAAATATCACAAATAATATATATGATATTTTAACAAAAAAATGAAAATAATAACTCATTTTGATGCCCAAAAACCGGCCTCCCCCTTTGACCACTCAAAACCCCCACTCACATATCAAGATTCCATGCAAAAAGCCTTCTACACTTACACACTCTTCCACTTTCATCATTTCTCTCATTTCCACTTTCAAAAACACACACAATTCTCTCTAAACACACACTAAACTCCAGCAACTTATCATCCTTAAATCATCTCTTTGAAGGTGTTCATACACCTAAACCAACATTCCAAGGTATGAACACCATCTTTAACTTCCATTCTTGCATTTTCATACTTTGAATCTTGTAAAAACATGATTTTTATGCCTTTTACCATGGCTGAAAATCTCATACAAGGTTTGATGGTTTGTAGGTTCCCTTACACTTGTTTAAGTGTTAAAACAAAAGGGCAACCTATGATCAAACCGAAAATCAAACCGAAAAGTCGACTTTTTGATGTTATAGAGTTTATTTACATGTTCTTGCTAGAATAAATGGTTAAAATGTTAAAATATGTTTATGTTTCTGTAAAACACATTTTCATGCATAAAAGACAAGACTTCAATCTTTGGATGAGGTCTAAAAATCGTTTGGTAGTGAAATCACACCAAAAGATCACTTTGTCATGCATGCAATCTGTCCAGATTTTGACCCTACTTGAAACGACAATAACTCAGTGAATAATGGTCCAAAAATCTTGATTTTTCTTCTAGAATTTAGCTTAATGTCTTACCTTTAAAACCCCACTGGTCTCATTCAAATCCATTGAGTTTACAATCTCCAAATGTATCACACAAAACTGATGCGCAAACAGTAACTTTTCTGTGAGCACCTTGTTGTGATACTTGTTCATGGGTCTTAAGGTGTTCTATAAATCTAAGAAAAATTATTTTAGACTCCTAACATGTATATATCAGTATTATAAAAAGATAGGAATTTATCTTGATTATTAAGTACTTTAGAAAATGCATGAACATCATGCATTGTTGTAATCTTGTAAATTGCAAATACTTGTGTTGTGATGATTCAAAAATATATAAGTGCTAGATAAAACGTCTTAAAATTTTGAGGATTATTTTTCTCAGTAACTATATCATGAAAAGAGTCTTGAAAATAAAAATGGGAATTTTTGGAAAAACATAAGTATTTTTCCTAAATTAATGCAAATAAAGCCTACAAAAGGTTAAATAATCATGAAAAATACTTTTGGACATAAAATAATTATGGGAAAATTCCAGTGTCATTTTCCTCAAAAAATGACACCATCCTCAAAATTTCACACTCTTTGGAAGTGTTTTGATATGTTTTTCGATTTACGTCTCGTTAAAACGCATAATGTTGGGAACCAAAGTTTCAGTGCTCAAAACGTCTTGAAAATTTTACACAAACTTAAAAATTGGTAGAAAATGATCTGGTAAAAATTCCAGAATTTTAAGTGAATAATTACTATTTTTCCCATAATCATCCCACTTTTTATACATAAAATGATTATAAATAATCCATAAGTCTAAAAATCCCCAAATTTTTACAGAAAATTTGTGAACTATATTTCATATTTTATACCAAGTTTGGTAATTTTTAGATGTTGTATTCATATATTTCCATTATTTTGTTCCCAACTCGAACAATTACCGACATCGTAAATTAAATGGAAATTCAAACTTTTACGGCACTTTGTAATTTAATTAGCTAGCTAAGCAATCCTAACAAACCGTATTAGTCGAAAACTAATTAGAAACCTTGTGTTCTTAGGAAATGGATAGGAGTCAAACCCGGTCGGCACGCGCATTACATCCATCCGTACGCTCACGCTCAATAGTGAGTTTACACAGCCCATCTTTTTAACGTTTTACTTAAATGTTTTGGGGTGAAAAGCATGCTGTATGATTTAATTACTATATTTGGATTACAAATATTATTCTTATGCTATACTTGATTTACGAATGCTTTGCTTATACTATGCTCGTTTTACAAATGCGATCCTTGATTTACAAATGCTATGCTATGCTATGCTATGTGCTATGCTTACTTTCGAATACTTGACATGGTTAAAATGTCGTATTGATTACGAATAACTTTTTGAATGTTTGAAGTTTATACGAACATGATTATATGCTTGTTTTCTATCGTATCTAAAGTCCCCGGTATATCTACACGACCATTAACTCTATATGAGCCAAATGGTGCATATGAATAGTACTATTTGGGAGCGAGACCACCTCCCCATTCACGCGGCCACGTGAGTGCATCCCATCATCCTAAATGCCAACGATAGGGCATCTCTCTTTGGGGCAAAGGTTTATTGGTTGTAGGTTTGGTTGTGGACTCAAGCATAATAATTCATTGTGACTATAGACAAAAATGCGATAGCATAGAAATTCATAAGCGACTATAAACGTATGACGTTTCGACTTTTGAAACGATATCTCTTTAAAAATATAAACTTTACGACCCGAGCTTTACAATGACTTTGTCATTTGAAATGATATCTCTTTTAAACTATAAACTTTACGACCCGAGCTTTGCAATGACTTTGACATCTGAACGATATTTCTTTGAAATTATAAACTTATGACCCTAGCTTTACAATGACCTTGTCATTTGAAACGATATTTCTTTGAAACTATAAATGTATGACGTTTTGTCATTTGAAACAATATTTCTTTGAAACTATAAACCTTACGACCCGAACTTTACAAAGACGTTGTCATTTGAAACAATACTTCTTTAAAACCATAAATTTAAAACTTGAGTTTTACACTATAAATCATTGTGGTCGTGGACAATGATAGACGTGGTTTCATAATAACGCTTCGCATTCTTATGAACTTCGACATAATAAACCGTTGAGATTATTAACATTTTGATATTTATTTGATGACCCATTGACTTTATAAACGTAACCTGAATCTATTAAATGCTACAATATGAGTTTTATAAACATAACTTGAACTTATTAAACACTATATCTTGAGTTTTATAAAAGTGAATTGAACATTTCTTTGAAAATATGAGCGTGGCGTTATGGACGAATTACGACTTTTAATTAAGCTCCAAAGGGAATCACTCCTAAATGAATCTCGTACTTAAATAAACCTCTTTTGCAAACAAAACATCGATTCACAAATGAATCTAACTATCAAATGGGTATCGCTCTTAAATGAGCCTTGTTTTAATGAATTAATTTTATAATTATCCGCACAATAGCGCTTGACCATCCTAAAAATTGATCTTATGAAATTATCGGATGATTTTCGTCATTGTATGAGCCTCGGTACTAAAC
Organism: Logfia minima; assembly: GCA_963921325.1. NCBI lineage: Eukaryota > Viridiplantae > Streptophyta > Magnoliopsida > Asterales > Asteraceae > Logfia > Logfia minima. The sequence goes on from OY992764.1 coordinate 31,807,385, forward strand.
AGATTACTTTTGTGAACTAATCACGTAGTAACGTGGAACTTCTAAACTAAACTTTGTAAACTCTTGAAAAGGGTCTTTCCTTACGCAAAACCTGTGTACTCACTAACTATGTTTCATAGTTGACCTGTTTATTTTTACATTCTTTTCAGGAAATAGTCACAACTTGTCTATTGAAGCTAAACCTGTTATATGAGCTATGCTGCTATAACGTTACGGAATTTTGTCTCTTTTGGATGTAGTCGCATGTTTACATTATTTACTTTTGTGTTGTAAACGCTTGTAAGACTTATGTAATGTACTAGTAGTAGACCGTTGAACGGTGATCTTTTGTAATTTTCGATTATGAAATCATTGTACTATTACATCTCGTGTTTCCGCTTTAGCGGGGTGTGACATACTACTAGTTATTTACCTTTGTTTTTTGCAAAAATACCTGACCCTTGGGGATAAAAACTAATAAAAACATATAATCCAAGTACCACCGATACTTTAGGAAAAAGAATGACACATGTTAGAGATAAAATAAGTGAATGGTGTGGTGACGCACTCTTAGCAAAAATGAGTAGAGTTTTAAAGAAAAAAGTGTCTTTATGTTGTAGTAATCATAAAATGCCGATAATGATAGGATGTGATAGCTCATATTACTACGGCAAAATAAAAAGAAAATATAAAAAACGAAGTCACTTTAGGAAAAGATATTTTAAGAAACGAAAAACTAGATATTATAAGAAACGAGGTTTTAATTAAACCAATAAACCGACCTACAAGAGGAAGAAGAATCCTAAAGAATGTACATGTTATATTTGCAAAGAAAAAGGTCATTATGCTAATAGATGTCCAAAAAAGTTTAACAAAAACCTAAAAATATTTGAATTAGATGAGGATATTGAAAAAATGATTATATGATGGAGAATTTATACGTATAAGGGATTTTCAAGATATAGATTCAGATGAATGTAATTTTATATTAACTGAAACATAATATACAAGTTCCGAAAATGAATAATTTAAAGCTAGCAACAACAAGTACCATTAATATGGATAAAGATATTATAGATGTACAAGATGAGCAGCAAGGAGAATATAAACAGGAAATTTTGATGGATAAAAAGAAACTAAAACAAATTCAACATGAGAATTTTTCATTATCAAACTATTTAGGATTTAAGACAAACACTTTAAAAAACTAGGATTATTCTATGATACCCTTATTATCCAAAAAAGATATACACTCCAAATATAAGAAATACCCTCAGATGGGTTCATATTGGAGCAATTAAGATAATTATAAAATCAACATTTAAATAAGGAATAGACACTCCAATAGATTTAGCCATAATGGATAATTTAATTCAAAATAGAGAAGAAGCTTGCTTAGGTATCTTGAGAGGAAACCTGCAATATGGAAAACTTAAATTTAATATATATCCAAGAATTTGCTACAATATACAAGATAAAGATTTTGATAAAACATTAAGCTTATTACAGGATTTTAAGAGAAAAGATTTCTTCAAACAATACAAGATACCATATTCTATAACTTATGTAATATCGAATACACATCATTCAGAGTGCTTTACAATAAAAGATACAATAGATTTTCCCTTTTTATTCAATGAAGTATGTCAAATTCAAATGCCTACTTTAGCCAAAATTGAAGAAATAGATAGCCGACCTCTAAATCTAGATTTACAAGATAAACCATTATTACTGTCTAATCAAATAACACCTAATATGACATTTTCAGAAAAAAGAGTAATTAGTTATCTACATGAAGGAAGAATTAATTCTAATAGATTTGAACATGTGATTGTTGAAAAAGAAGATAATTTAAAAAATTATAGAATACAAGGGGAATACTTTAATGGATTAAAATTTTCTAATGTTAGTATATTGATAGATACTGGAGCAAATGGCAATTACATAAGCCATAAATAATGTAAGAATTTAACCAAACATAAATTAAACGAACCTCACTAATATACTAATTTTAATGGAGAACTACATGAAATTGATGAGGCAATAGAAACCATAATTAAATTTGGAAATGATAAAATCCCTTTAAGATTATTAATTGAAAATGAAAGTGATGAAGACACATTAGAAATCATGCTAGGCTTAACATTTCTAAAAAACGTTAAACCTTATCAAATAAGTTCATACGGCTTGAAGATAACGTATGATAGAATATTAATATACATACCAAAATGACTAGCCCTGTAAGTATTTACATTCCTATAGGGATTACTTATAAAGATTATAAAGCAGAATATTTTGCTGCTCTTATAGATAGTGGTGCAGGTGTATGTGTATGCAAGCCAGATTGCTTTCCAAAAGAATATCACCAAAATTTAGAACCTTTTGGAGGTATATCATTTTCTAGAAACATTGTCCCTTTAAATAGAGGGATAAAAGAACAAGTCATAGTAATTGGATCATTTATGGTTAAATGTCCTCCTTTTTATTTTCATAACTCTGGTTCTTACGTTCTATTAGGAAATAATTTCTTACAAAGATTTATTAAGGGCTTATTCAAGACCTTTCCCTATTAATTTTAAACCAAGATTAAATGAAAATGACATAGGATACAAAGAAAAATCAATTTCAGAAAGAAGCTTTCCAGTATTAACATACCAAGAAGAAAATCTTTTAGACTACCAAATAAATTTAAGGAAACTTGATGTAGACATAGAAAATATAAAAGAAAAACTAAAAGGGTGTTATACTGAAAATCCATTACAATTTTGGAATAAGAGTTAAATAATGGCAAAATTAGAGATGAAAGATAAAGAAAAAATATCAGAGTCAAACCAATGAGGTATAACCCTGAACACCAGAAAGAATTTAGAAACCAAATAAAAGAATTATTAGATCTTAAACTAATATGACCTAGCAATAGTCCTCATAGTTCTCCCGCCTTTCTAGTTAGAAAGCATGCGGAAATAGCTAGAGGAAAGGCAAGAATGGTGATTAATTATAAAAAACTAAATGATAATACTATTTTTGATGGATATTTTTTACCCCACAAAGAAAGCTTAATAAATTGGACTAGAAACAAAAATATATTTTCCAAGTTTGATGTAAGAGTGGATTTTGGCAAATAAAAATGCATCCAAATAGTATATCTTACACGGCCTTTTCTACACCTCACTGGCAATATGAATGGCTTGTCATGCCATTCGGATTAAAAAATGCCCCACAAATATTCCAAAGGAAAATGGATACCATTTTTAAAGCTAATGATTTTATATTTGTGTATGTATATGACATATTAATTTTATCTAATGATGTTAATTCACATCAGCAACATTTAGATACTTTTGTTAGTCTATGCGTAAAAAATAGTTTAGCCTTATTAGAAAAGAAAAAATTTATTGCAAAAGCAAATAGAGTTTTTAGGAATGAAAATAGATGGAAATGAAATAAAACTACAAAGTCATATACTTGAAAAAACTATAGCCTTCCCAAACAAATTAACAGATAAAAAGCAGGTACACAGATTTTTAGGGATATTAAATTATGCCTCCGATTTTATTGAAAATTTAGCCACAAAAAGAAGACCTTTCCAAAATTTACTCAAGAAAGATAAAATTTTTAGTTTTGATAAAAGTTTAGAAGCCCTAGTAAAAGAAATAAAAGAAAATTGTAAAAAATTACCAAAATTACAAGTACCTAAAGAAGATGATGATTTACTTTTAGAAACAGATGCTTCCGAAGATTGTTAGAGTGGAGTATTAAAAAGAACAAATTACAATAAAGAAAAAGAAAAAAATGGAGAGAGCATATGTAGATATTACTCCGGGACATTTAGCGATACTAAAACAAGATATCCTATTAATGAAAAGGAATTATTAGCAGTAGTCAGGATTTGTCAAGAGCTTTATTATTTCCTGTTATCTCATAAGTCTTTGCTAAGAACAGATAATACACAAGTAAAAGCGTTTAATAAAAATAATTTGCCTTCAAAACCAGAATATAAACGATTAATAAGATGGCAAACTCTTTTATCAGAATATGATTTTGAAATTGAAATTATTAAATCTGAAAGAAATGTTTTAGCAGATTTTCTGACCAGAGATGGAAGATTTAAAACAGAAGATAGATAATCATCTAATACTAATGGATAGATCGATTGAAGATATCAAAGATACAACATCAAATATGGAAGCCTTGTCAAATATCATGGAAGGCCTCCCACATAATGTTCCTGGGTGAATGAATAAAGTAGCAAGAACCCATTCTAATATCCGATCGTTCTTACACCGCATAACAAACAATATAACCTTAGGATCCGGTGTTTTAATTTGCTTTCCTAGCCTTTGTAAAATCTAAGTGTGAAAGACAATAAAAGTAGAATACTTGTTGATTCTTTAATCTTTCGTTTTAGATTTATAAACTGACTTTGTATTTTAGCACATATAACAGCTATATTTATGTTTTAAAACAGTCTTTCCAAAATATACCAATGAATCCCTAAACTTCTGGCTATGTACTATATTGTCGGTATTTCCGTAGATTCAAGTTTAGACCATGTTCAGAAAACGCCTTAGGGTTGTTGACAATGTGAATCAACTATTAATTAGTTGTTCCATTGCTTGGAGTACTTCACGATGTTGGTTCACAGTATTTTCCATAGTAGTTACTATGTACTATTGACGGTTCCATAGCAATCTTTACGATGTACTATTCCGGTGAACACATCGTGTCGTAATCTAAACTGCAGTTATATTATAGCATAAGTACTTCACGATGCCTTTCATAGTATTTTCCATAGTAATTACGATGTACTACACTTATAGTGTTTCCATGGTAATCCATGATGTGCTGCTACGATGATTACATAGCGTTGTAATTGAACCAAAACACAGATAATTAATTACCTTGTATTAAGGTTCGCGAAGCCTTAATATCAAGGTTGTAGTCACGTTCGTTGGTGGAAAGGCGATATTCGTATTTAGGTTTTAAAATCATAAATAGAAAGCATAATTAAAACACTACGTTTCTGAATAAACAGCGTAACATTATCCCATAATTAATTAACTAACTACATCATAACAAACACGCAAAGTAACTACTCGCTAATCATGGCAAATCCTAGATCTAGTACAATAACAATAATATTAAACATTGTAATTAAGATAGATAAAGGATAGAAATAACCGTAGATTATAACGAGTTTGTAAGAGGCTTGAAATTACAAGAGTTGGACTCCTAGCGTATTCCAAACGTATTACAATTCTTCTTCGCGTACCCTCTCTAATTAATTACTAAACTAATAGTAATTAATTCCTAATCTAGAGAGAGGAGGCTTAGAGAGAGAAACAACTAAGTTGGAAGTATTATTGAGTGGATTAGGATGATTTGGTTGAATGAGGAGGTTGGTATTTATAGGCAAGTTCCCGAACCGTATTTTGACCATCCGAACCGTATTTGACCTTCACAAAATCGACCCGTATTGCGCGAACCTGTTGGGACATGTTTTAAGTGACCAAAGCTCATACTACTTCAAAAGTGACCAAAGCTCCTAATGGGAAGGATGTTTACTTTAAAGAGTTACAATTTGTAGATGATAAGGGACAAACCAAGACCGTAATGGCTTGGGTCCCTCTTGAGAACTAATTGTGTACAACTTGTTTGTGCAGGAGCAGACTGTGAACAACGACAATTGGTGGTACATTGACAGTGGCTGTTCTAGGCACATGACAGGAACTCGAAGTCTCTTGAAAGACTTCAAAGGAGGATTGAAACAAGGAGTGCACTTCGCTGGTGATAAAGGAGGAGTAATTACTGGGAAAGGAAAAGTTTCGAATGGAACTTTGACTCTAGAGGATGTGAATTATGTTGAAGAACTAACGCACAACCTAGTGAGTGTTTCTCAAGTCTGTGATAAAGGTCACCCTGTACTCTTCAATGAGAAAGAGGCCTTAGTCCTGAAACCGGGTTTTGTTATTCCTGAAAAATGGATACTAATGAGGGCTCCAAGGAAGAAGGACATTTATGCTATCAACATGAGTGCTCCTATTACTTCAATGGAATCTACATGTCTCTTATCCAAGGCTTCAGAGTCAGATTCACTCCTATGGCATAGGAAAATGTCACACCTAAATTTTCGAAAAATGAACTATATAACCAAAAATGGGTTAGTTCTGGGTATACCACATAAGAGTTTTGCATTTGAAGACAAGTGTGTACCTTGCATGAAAGGAAAGCAGCATAAAAAACCACACAAATCTAAAACTGTAAATTCTATTTCCTCGCCTTTTAAGTTGCTACATATGGATCTCTTTGGCCCAACAAGCAAGAGAAGCATAGGTGGCAAATGGTACTGTTTGGTTATCACAGATGACTTTTCTAGATTCTTTTGGGTGTTCTTTTTGGGATCTAAGGATGAAACATCTGGTATTCTTATGGAGTTCTTAGATCTAATTGAGATTATCTATGGAACAAGAGTTAAGAAAATTCGTAGTGACAATGGAACAGAGTTTAGGAATTCAACGTTCAATATCTATTGCTTAAGCAAAGGGATACAAAATCAATTCAGTGCACCTTATGAACCTCAACAGAATGGTGTTGCTGAAAGGAAGAACAGAACGTTGATTGAAGGAGCCAGAACAATGCTTGCAGATTCAAAGCTTCTGGTCATCTTTTGGGCAGAAGTAGTGAATACTACATGTCATGTTCTAAATAGAGTTCTTACGGTTAAAAAGCAGAACAAGACCTGTTATGAGCTTTTAAACAATAAGAAACCAAACTTAAAAGGGTTTGAACCCTTTGGAGTTTCATGCACTTTATTGAAGACTAGCCATCAACCTAAACTTGGTGAGAAAGCTGACAAAGGATACTTCCTAGGTTATGTACCTAACTCACCAAACAAATGTGTCTTCAATAAATCTACGGGACGTGTGGAAATCGTTTATAACATTGAAGTTACGAGCTACACACATGACTTGCATAAGGGATTAGATTGGCAATTTGATTATTCAGATCTCTTCAAGTCATTTAAAGTCCCTATCCGTGACTATGTTAGTAATTCAGAGATACCTGAGCATTTATTGTCTGGAGATGAAGATCTTACTCCTTCTCCAACATCGAGTGTTCAAATGTCTGGAATTAGGACTATGGTTGATTCTGATGAAGTTTTAACTATTGAGTCACAACAACCTCCAGTTGATATATCTCAAGAGAATGTAGACTCTGAAATTGTTGAGGATGATATTCTTCCTCCTCTGAGACAATTAAGGATATCTACTACTAATGATGTTATACCACCATTAGAGGAAATTGATACTAACTTAGGAGCTGATATACCAGTTGAACCTATATCTTCAACGAGATTGAATAGGAATCATCCGATTGATGATATCATCCGTGATCCAAACTCTCCTGTTCAAACTCGGAATCAATCGAAAGCTAGTACATCAACTCACTCAAGCTTGTATGCTGAAATGAAAGAGACAGGGATTACAAATCTATGTCTATATTTGTGCTTTATCTCACAAACTAAACTAAAAATGTTCAAATAGCTTTGAAGGAAAATTCGTGGGTCGAAGCAATGCAGGAAGAACTGTCTCAGTTCTCTAAGTTACAAGTATGGGAATTGGTTGATTTACCTGCTGGTGAATATCCAATTGGAACTAGATGGGTATTTAAGTGCAAGAAAGACAATCGGGGAATCTTGACTCGCAATAAAGCTCGTCTAGTTGTTCAAGGTTTCAATCAACAAGAGGGGATTGACTACAATGAAGTGTTTGCACCTGTGGCTAGGCTTGAAGCAATTAGGTTATTCTTAGCATTTGTAGCTTCAAAGAAAATGAAATTTTTTCAGCTGGATGTTAAGAGTGTCTTCTTGTATGGCAAAGTTAAAGAAACGGTGTATGTTTCTCAACCACCGGGATTTACTGATCCACAGTATCCAGATAGAGTATATCGTCTTGATAAGGCTCTATATGGATTACATCAAGCACCGAGAGCGTGGTATGAGACACTATCTACTTATCTTCTTGAGAATGGTTTTACAAGAGGAAGAATAGATAGTACACTCTTTGTCAAATGGAAAAAGAGAGACTTTCTACTTGTTCAAGTATATGTTGACGATATCATCTTTGGGTCATCTGACGAAAAGATGTGTAGTGAATTTGAACAAGTCATGAAGAATAAGTTTGATATGTCCGCCATGGGAGAACTGACATTTTTCTTAGGATTGCAAGTTGATCAAAAGAAAGATGGGTATTTCATTCATCAAACTAAGTATACAAATGAACTACTAGAACGATTCAAGATGGATGAAGCTAGAATTTATCACTCTCCCATTCCGGAAGCTCATGGAATTGGTCCTGATACATCGAGTGATAAAGACGTGGATCTTACTCTTTATAGGGCCATGATTGGATCACTAATGTATCTTACTGCATCGATGTCGCACCCCCAAGACGCGTGGCAGCGGAAGGTATGGGGTGTCATGGGGGCGCCGACCAAATCAAATATCACAACACAAGAGTTACAACAAACGACCTCTATATGAGACGTTTTCAAAAATCATTACATTACAAACTTAAAAGTGTTTACATAAAAGCTAGGAGTTCGCATCCGATTCGTAGAATCACATAACTATTATTACAAAATATAGTAAATGCAATCTAATTCCTTGGTTGTTTCAAAATATGCGACTCGAGCTATTGCTTCCAAAGCATCCTACTGCGGCTGGTCACCTGAGAATACATACTAAAAGAGTCAACATAAAGTTGGTGAGCTCATAGGTTTGAAAACAATTGATATTATATTATATGGAACGTGTGGAACACAAGATTTCCTGTTTGTATCATCCAACAATGATAGTAATGTATTACAAAAATGTAAAAGAGGTGTATATTGTTGCCATGAGCCCATAGTTCGAGCTTAACTGTGGTGTCGGGTCACAATCAAGTGCCACGATCGTGGTGCCTCCCAGCGAGTGCCTAATCCAACACTCGTAAGAACAAATGATAATGCGTCCGTTTGACCAGTTAGTGCGACTAACCCGGACGGGGGGAGTCAATCCCAAATAGTACTATTCATTAACATTCACGCTATATAGATACTAACAAACTATGTGTGGGGGACTTTCAGGATTAGTTAAATAACTCATGCAACTAATATATCGTGTTTTGTACTTGCGTTCACATAAAATAGCAGTTGTTAAAAGCAGTTGTATGTATTCTCACCCCTGAGTGGAAATAGTAGAAAAAGGGGCTATGAAACTCACCTGAGATTAGCCTGTTACTTAGCAAATAACAAGTAGCAAGCAATTCGTGTTCCCAATAGTAATCTTCTAACGCCCTAGACGTATAAGATTGGGTAAGTAGATGTCTCAAAAGACCATCTATAGTGATTGTATAATTGGAGGGTTAATGTCCACTTATAAGTTAGTAGTTCACTTAACTAGTATGTCCGTTCTTGTTTACTTTATTGAAAACGTGTACGACCCGTTGGTGAAAGTTTGTGAAAACATAATATTGCTTAGTGTGGGAAGTGGGTGAAGCCCACGGGGGTCCGAGGGCAGCGCCCCTGGTGGCGGGGTCCAAGGGGTGGCAACCCCTGGTGGGGTCCAAGGGGCAAGGCCCCTGGCTGGGGTCGAGCTAATGTGATCTTGGCGACACAATACTAGTGTCGCAAGTGTGATTTAGGCGACACAATATTAGTGTCGCAAGTGAGGTTTCGGCGACACAAGGATAGTGTCGCTAAGGAGGTTTCGGCGACACAAGGATAGTGTCGCTAAGGTGACGGTTCAAGGCTATAGCGACACAAGGATAGTGTCGCTAATGACTACTGGGCTTCAGCGACACAAGGACCAAAACAGATCAGTTTTTCCAATTTTATTTCGTAATCTAAATGTTCGAGAAAAAATCCAAGAAAAATATATGTTGTTTCTTATTATGTTAGGTACTTAAAATAATTTTTATAGAATTTTTAAACGAGTTTAAGTATTTATAAAAATTATGGATTCTCGCAAGGGTCAAAAAGTAGCCAATCAGGAGACATGCAAGGTGATTGAGTTTCTGGGCAGAATGCGTGCGTTTTTGGACAAGGTCATCTGAATGACTATTTTTCTCAACGAAATTTATGAACTTTTGGCGGTGGTTTCAAGTCCTTTAGAGATGTAAATCTCGAGTTATGACTAAAACAATGAGAGACAAATTTCTGTCTTTTTACCCAGCCCGCCTACATGTTTTTGTAAAAATCATTTCAGGTATCAAACGAGCTCCAAAAATTATGAGACTAGTGGAAAATGAAAGATAACTTCTTAAACTTAATTTTAGCCTTTTGAATCGTTTATTTTGGTCAAGTTTTGAGGTAGATATCACCTCCCAAAGTTAGACAAACTTTCTGGCCGGATTGCATGCAAAGTTCTTGCATGTTTAAAGTTATGAAAAACGATTTTTATGTAATCTTTTGGACATATATTAGTTAAGTGAGCACTTTAACATGTTTATAGATGAATTACAAGTATTATAAAAGAGTTATATGTTCTTACAAGATTGAAAACCGATTGAAATGGAGAGGAAGGTGAGGAAGAGCTTGATTTCTTGACTTTTCTTTGAAATTATGGTGGCGGTTTGTGGTGGTGGAGTGGTGGTTGGTGGTGGTGATGAGGTGGTTGATGGTGGTGGAAAGATGGCAGATTTTTAGAGAGAGGGAGAGAGTTGAGAGTGTAGAGAGAAGGAGGAGAGAATTTGGTGTGGGTTGTGTGTGTGAAATGAGGTGTAGGGGAGGTGTTTTGTGGGGTGGGCTTGGGCTTATTTGGGGTGGGCTTCTTGGGTCAGCCCAAGCCGAATTGGGCCTAGCCCAAAGGTGTTTCGGGCTCGTGACTCGTTTTCTAAACTTCGTGTTTCGTTCCCCGTTCGTTTAAACGTTAATTTGCGGTTTAAAAAGTCGATAATTTACGTTGAGCTTTTGTATAAGCTTTTAAATTTGTGAATAATATTCGGGATAAGTAGGTATTCTTAAAATATTAAATTGAGTCACAAAAGTATATTTCGGGTGTCAATCGGGTGTCGGGCTCGGTTTGCGCGTTTTTGTCGCGTTTGATACGTTTTAAACAAAACGTCAAAGTTTTTCGTGTATTATTATTTGAAATAATAATATAAGGTATATAACCACCATTTTAACTTTAAATATGATTACTTTATCCATGGAAAGTTTTCACCAACGTCGTATAAATGGTCGGACCACGTCCGGTTGTTTCGCGTAATTACGAAAAATTACGAAAGTGTAATTCAAACAATTACGTAAGTGTACATACACACATATACAAATAGTTGCAAATAATCACAAGTACTTAGCCTAATACAGAACTAAATACACGAAATTTGGGTTCTAGTTTAAGGTAATCATTACCCTAAAGGGTCGGGTGTCACAATCGAGGCCTGATATAATGTTTGCAATATGTGTCTGCGCAAGATATCAAGCTACTCCTAAAGAGTCTCATATGCAAGCCGTTAAATGAATTCTACGTTACCTCAAAGGGAAGCCTAAGCTGGGTCTTTGGTATCCAACTGACAGAGACTTAGATTTTGTGGCTTACACTGATTCTGATTATGGAGGATGCAATCAGAATAGAAAGTCTACAACTGGTGGATGTCAATTCTTAGGAGGAAGACTAGTGTCTTGGCAGTGCAAGAACCAAACCTCAGTCGCCATTTCTACATGTGAAGCTGAGTATGTTGCTGCTGGTAGCTGTTGTTCCCAAGTTCTGTAGATACAACAGCAACTGCGAGATTATGGGTTAAATTTGACCAATACTCCAATGATGATTGATAACGAATCCACCATGTCAATTACCAACAACCCTGTAAAGCACAACAAGACGAAGCACATTGACATTCGTCATCATTTTATCAGAGATTGTGCTGAGAAGAACCTGATAAAGTTAGATAAGGTTCCATCTGTGGATAACTTAGTAGACTTATACACCAAAGCATTTGACAGAGCTCAATTTGAGAAATTGGTGCAATTGAATGGAATGAGAAATCCAGAGTGATTAGTCTTCCGTAGGGTTCTTATGTCTTTGTTAGTAGTTTCTTTTATTTAAAAAAAATAAAGGGGAGTGTAGGCGTATGGCATTCATTTGCTTGTTACCTAAGGGGAATCGCCTCCGATAAAAGGGTTAAGTGTTTATCTGCTGGGAAATGATAGTACATTAGAATAATCAGCTTAATAATAATAAGTAAAAGTCCTAAGTTAGATGTGTTAGTAAGTTCCAGTTAGTTACATTAACTTTACATCTTTACAACTAGGACTTTGCTTATCTTTATTTTAGTATACACCCTTCTCCACACGTTATAATTTACTTCGAAAACTTTAGATCTAGACAACTTCATTATATGATATACTGGTAGGCAAATTCTGCTATGATTTCTGCGCATATAATAAGCAATAATTCTTCTATGTGTTATCTAATGTGATCTGTTATATGATGTATGACATAAGTCTTAATTGTTGAATGATAGTCTAACCATACACTGTTATCAAGAATCTATGAATATATGTCAAGACAAATAATAAGAATTATGGCTATTAGTAAAACTGCTGGTGACTCTATTGTACTAAGTACAGACCTGACTCCTTTAGTTTTGCCAATGGTTTCAAACTTGTTTTGTCTATACTAAGGGATCTTATGTTGTACCAAGTACAGATCTAGAACCACTAGTATCTACAAAACAGGTTTGATGTTTGTCACATTTTAAATTCACTCAAGGGTATGTTATATGCTTCGAAAAGAACATCATTTAGTAACCTCTACCTTGAATGTGAAAGATATAGTGTTATGTGTTCTACTTGATTACTCAGTATGGCGTATTTTGGATCACATTAGGTAATATGCATACCAATAATAAAGGCTTGCTAGGAAATCATTGTAGACTTTGTTTATGAGGATCATAATAATAGTAATCGTCTTGAACTGTCTATGATAATTGAACGTTTCATTTTGATGAATCAGGTTATATTTTGTGGACAACGGTAACCAAGTTATACTTTTATAAATATAAGTTGAAAATTGGTTAAGTTGTGAATTTTGTGTAACTTATTGTGAATTTCATGAGGTATGTATACTAACAATCTTTTTAGACTTCTTAATCAACGATTGGTTCAGCTGTTTCTTTCTAATATGATCCCTATGCAGATAAATCTCAACGCCCTCTCATCGATTGTATTTCTTTTATTTTATTTTTCGTTTATTTGTTTCATTAATACAAGGGTACTTGATACCAATGTTGATCATGAATCTTTGTCATTTTTATTTTATGCTTTTATTCCTATTGTTATTATTTTATTTTATTCTATGATGTTGTCGCTCGTGTTGATTTAAGGTTTCAAAACAAGTGAAAAATACTTTTATTTTAGACTTGTTTATTTTATGGGATTAAAATTATTTTAATTTAACAAAATTATGTTTCTGGTCAACTCTGCGAGTTGACTTTTGACTTGCGAATTGACTCTGGCTGCGAGTTGAGCTCACTCTGCGAGTTGAGTTCTTTTGCGAGCCGAGTCAACCAAGTATAAATACTTGCGAGTTCACAAGTCAAACACACAGTCCTGCGAGTTCAAATATTTGCGAGTTGACATATTGCGAACCGAGAGTTAATTTCACAATACTTTCGTGATTCTTACTACTAGAAAGACGTTTTCACTCCATCCATAATAATCACTTTTACATTGCGCATTCATTGAGGTATAAATCAAGGAATTTAACCGTATAATTAATGCAAAATCGACATTTTTATAAAATGAGGGTTTTGTTTTAAAAATTATACAAATCACAATGAAATAGTGCTCAAAATGACAAGAAACCTTAGGGTTTATGTTAATCGGAGTTACTAGTACAAAATGGCATAACCTGATTGTCTTAAAACTTGCTGAAATTCAGTTTTGATTGTGATATCATGCTTGCAGTTCATCCTGCGAGTTGAGATCCAACTCAATTTGCAGACCAGCCTTGCGAGTTGACTGGGTAACTTGCGAGTTGAAATTGCGAGTTGACTTGTTGACTTGCGAGTTGAAATTGCGAGTTGACTTGTTGACTTGCTTGCGAGTTGACTTGTTAACTCTAGATTAATTACCTGATTAAGAGTTATAAGTTAAAATGTTATATGGTTAGTCGTGTCGACTTAAATGTGAATATGTTAAACCATATACTCCTTATGTAAGACTTACGACTTCTAGTAATAGGTTATACTTTCTTTTTACAACTTGTGACTTTGTGTAACAGGTTCAGTAAAGGGTTAGACTTATTGATTTTATATATAATTAACGACTATAATTGATAATTAAGTTTCACGACTTAATAGTTCAATTAAGTGTCGTAGATTATATAAGTTTATCAATATACGTTAAACCAATTATCTGACATTTGTGTAATTTTGATATTCCAGATATGGCCAGACAGTTTGCTGCTCATCATAATGTGTTGGTGGACTTGGACATCACCACACACGGAGCTTCTCGTGTTGCTCGGGTTCTCTCATTTTTGGCACGATCGAGGATTCGATATGCCGTTACCGAGTCGCCTGGACTGTCACAGGGTTTATTATCCCAATTCTGGGCCAATATTGAGTATGATACAGTTGTGAATCCTCCGGTCATTCAGACAAGGGTTAATAATCACCCTGTTATCTTCTCTCCCACCGACATTTGGACTATCTTACAGCTGGGCACCGTCGAGTAGGAAGATGGACCAACTGAGTTCCCTTCGGACTTTATAGAGGGAGCACTGGCACGCATGGGATATGTAGGACCCATGAGAGGACGTCAGTTCCATAAAGCTCTAGTGTTCAGAGAATGGAGATTCTTATGGCATGTCCTGGTTACGGTTTTTGGTCCCAAGAAGGGCGGATATGACGAGCTGAGCCCTTCCCTCTTATCAGCAGTACTGTCACTGGTTTATAACAAACCATACAGTTTTTCAGATTATAACTTTGGGGAAATCGTTCGACAAATCTTGGGGGGTGTTATATCACAGTTTATGATCAACCCGAGGTTCTGCATGCTAATCATTCGAGCCAATATCCCTGATCTGCAGGTTGTTCAACCAGATATTCATGTGGATTCTATTGGGCTCTGAGGCTATAATGCAATGTTTATGCAAACCTCGTGAAGATTTGAGATGCAGCCCCAGCTGACTGAGTTATTTGGATCCCTGATCGATCCTCACTATGTAGCGCCACCGAATAACGGTGGGATTGATGTTGTGGCCCGGTCGTACCTGAGCCACAGGAGCTGCTTGAGGAGGTTTTGGATCAGGTAAATCAACCTGGGCCACAGGTGGATCCTGTAGTTGCAGCACAGTTGGTGCAAGAGGTTTTGGTACAACATGATGATGCCACTGATCCGATCTTGAGAGATGTAGATCAATATTCGGCTGAGGGTCCGAGTACTTCTGGACCGACTCCATTTGCTGAGCCATCTGGTGATGCTGGTCCATCGGGCAGAGATGGAGAAGCTGCTTCTGCTTCTGATTCTGAATGTGATGATGATGAGACTCGACCATCTGGGTTTGTCTCCGGGATTCCCGCCAGCATGATTCGTCAAGGGTCAAAGTTGATTATGGATCCGGCACTGAAGTTAAAAAGAAAAGCCGCTGACCAAGATCCTGACTTTGTTCTTGTTGAGGAAGATGAAGATGAAGATGAAGAGGAGGAGTCGCTTATCACTTGCCCCCGCAAGCAGGCTAAACAAACAGCCTCTGAGGCTGATATGATTGCTGCTTTGGTTCGCCCGTCTTCGCATCCAACCACCAAGTCCAGCAGGGTTGCCGCTCGCCTTTTAACGGATGTAGCTACTGAGATAGCTAAGAAAATGCAACCTCCTGCTCCCACCACTACTGATGCTCCTTGAACCTCACCAAAGACTGATTCTGAACGCATTATCCACTTGGAGTCTAGGGTTCGGGAGTTGGAGGCTACCGCCAACATCTTGGCATCTCAAGTTCTGTCCTTGTCTGAGAGTGTGACTGAATAAAATAAAACTTACTCACTGCTAATCAAGACCAATAGCAATTTGATAGATGATGTAGCTGACAAGCAACGGCAGATTGATAGACTTGATCGCTTGGTTACCAGCTTCTTGAAGGACAAGGCATCTCAGGGGGAGACATTACTCTATACAGAGGCCTGCAGAGAAGATGAGCTGGCAAAGAAGCAAAGAAATGATAAAGATGATGATCCCACAGCTCAGAAAGATAGTGAGCTGGCTGGTCCCTCAACGACAAGTCAGCAAGCTAATATTCAGGGGGAGTCAAGTGTTGGTGGTGAAGCTGATAAAGAAATAACTGGTGCTGGTGAAGCTGCTGAAGAAGGTGAAGCCTGTTGAAACAACATTTTGTATTGTAATATAATTGTTTAATTAAGATTTTTGAACTTGAATGTGTAATACATTAATGTTTAAATTTTATAATTTATAAATGTTTGTATATTATAAGACTTTTGTAATCTTAGATTGATTATGATAATCGATGAAAGATTTATAAGTATATATAATGTATTTTAAATACACAAAGAAGTTAATAAGGAAATTCTTAGATTGATTTAGGGAAATCGATGAAAGAATTTATAATATTAATTATTATTGATTAATAAGGAAATCCTTAGATCGATTGAGGGAAATCGATGAAAGGATTTATGATATTAATGATTACTTGTGTATGTATTTCTATAGGTCTGGAAATGTTAAACTTATCCGATTCTGAAGGCGATATGCCAGATGAAATAGATGAGGGCATTGATTTTGACCTAGAAGAAGGAGAGTTTGTGCCTCCTGAAGACTGGACTTCCAGTATTGATAGTCCAGTATTGATGTTGGGCTAGACGATGGTGTAGATCCTGATGCAAATATCGATGAACACATCGTAAGCCCATCAACAACGAAGGTGATTATTCAGGACGAAGATGGAGAAAGAGTTGCTGATTTAGATGAAAATCTAGATGAATCAACTAGTTCTGAATCTGAAGATGAGCTTCCTGAAAGACTCAGAAACAATCCCATGTTTAGACCTTTGAAAAGGAAAAAGCAAAAGATTGGGATGTCTAACGTGGATATTACTGGAAAGAAAGTACCGAGAAAAGGAATCATTGGATGGTACTTTGACTCTGATCTGAAGCTTTTTGCTATCAAAAGGTTTGACGGTGTTCAATATTTTGATAAAAAGCTTAAAGTCTTCAGCTCTCTTCCTCGATTTGAAATCCGAGACTTGGCACGCTTAGACTTGATAAATCCCAGTAATGATCCTTATGCAAACTATGTTGAGAAAATCATTCGGACTGAGGGTAGATCAATGAAGTTTGAAGAGATAAAGCCAAGAGTCGGAAAACCGATCAAATTAAAGGAACGCAGTCAAAGAACTGGCAGAAGACTGAGGAAAAAGACTTATCCAGCTGTCAAGTGTGTACAGCAAATACCACTGAAGACAATGCCACAAAACATTTTGGGAAATCTTATGAATTGGCATGTGGACTCACAGACTGGTGAAGCTGTCATGGTTGAAGCTGATGATGAAGTTGAAGGAGGAGAACGAGTAATTTTGAAAGTCTATGACCATCGACACTTGATGAATCTGTCTAAGAAGGATCTGTTAAAGTTAAACGAAAACAGGATCTTGACGACTGAAACATGGGGTGATCTTGCACGAGATTATCAAATGATGGTGAAGACTTGTGTTAAAATGAAAATACATATGGGCAGTAAAATTTACAAGTAAAGACCAAAGACAAAGATGAAGATAACGACGCTAGAGCTATTGTCAAGGGGGAGTCTGTTGGGACATGTTTTGTGACAACAGATCTAGCTTGTAATAGGACTGGTGTAATTATTATCAAGTTGGTACATTGGTTTAGAGTTGTAAATATAAGATATTAGTTTGTCATTATTATTTGTTAAATATGATAATATTAGACAAGTAATGAATACGAATTAAAGTCTGAATTGCAAAGTGAGATCTCAAGTCGCAAGTCATAAGACTTGCGAGATGAGATCTCAACTCGCAATGCCAAACTCAAGTCGCAAGTTTAAACCTGCGAGATGAGAATCTGGATTCGCAGACTGTCTATTGCGAGCTGAGATCTGGGCTCGCAACCCATCTGGACTCGCAAGGCCCATGGGCTGCGAGTTGAGTCAACTCGCAAAGCCCATGGCCTGCGAGTTGAAATGGATATAAATAGAAATGCTTAGGTCATTTCTTGGTATATGTGCCTTACATCACTCTTAGCATTAATTACACACTCACCTCGTTTTCTGTACCCAGATATTATTATTATATTAAAGGCTAGGTTTTGAAGGATTAACATTAGTTAATTATCAAAACAAAGCCCTTTAATTAATAGATAAGTTATAGAAACTTAAATCAAACGTATTGAGGGATTCCGCACCTGAATACTTTAAGATAACGTTGTTATCGAACCAAGATCTAGTGACTTACAGAACCGTATCAAGATGAAAGATTTAAGCATATACGGGTCGCACGAGCCATGATACGGTTCAATCCCACCCGTATAAAGTTGGTTTGAGCCGTATACGGTTCAAACTGAGCCGTATATGGTTCGCGCGGCCTGTATTTGTGAGGTCGTGGCTCTTGTGTGCGGGATCGTGATTCGTTCGTGCTTGTTTTCGCTCTAACTTCTTCGTTTCTCGTCCGTTTTTAGCGATTCTTGAACCCATGCGATCATAATCTTCTAATCTTTAGTTTGAGCTTGATAGATGATAATTTCCATAAAATTATCAAATGGTTGATTAGATCGCGAGCGAAACGCCTTGTGTTGAATTTGTTCTCTTTTCGTCGTTTTTCGCCCGTTTTTGTTGAGTTTTGTAACACCGTCTTCGTAATCACCTAATTAACATAATAAAGCAAATAATTGTAATTTTTGGGTTAAAATGATAGTTATTTAATTAAAGTAGGTATGATAACGTGGGTAAAAATGTGACTTTTACGCGTTATCAAGTATCCCACACTTAGACGTTTGTTTGTCCTCAAGCAAAAACTACATTCTCACTTCATACACATTAGAGAAAATATTCAAAGAATCGAGAAATTTATTTTGGTTAGTAGGAATAAGCAAGGTGATCATCCTATAAACGAAACATGAATCTTTTAAGTGCTTCCGATGACTAGGTGATCTCACAAGGTAGTCACTCAATTCAGTCAGTGTATCGGGTTTCCTAACTTTTCTAAGAAATGAAATCACTCAAGAAGCCAGTCATGTAGCATTTATCGTCATAGGCTTGATCTAGAATCAAATCTACACCGCTTAGATAAGGACTGTGATAATTATCTCACGACATTCAAGAAAGGGTTTAGTGGTGATGGTTATTGGTGAAGGTAGGAGTTTTATTGGTGGAAAACCTAGAGTTTTGATCCATGAAAACTTTATTTAGAAGATAGGGAGACTCCACTAATTGCGATTATTGCTATTTTTGGTCGAAGTATGAAAGTAAAGGTTATCCAACCGTAGATTGAACTTCCGCGCGCGATGGTAGACTTTTATTGTCGAATCGCTTTCTTTCTTTGGCCAGGTTTTCTTTGCTCCATATGCTTCGTTTTTTCGAGCTGGAGGCGCTATCGTAGAATTTATGATATTTTTCTCGAAACTTTTTTATATTATTTTATTTTTTTTTGTTTTTTTTTTTGTTTTTTTTTTGGATAGAAATACTTTGGTTTCTTCTCAGCTTCTAATCTTCGCTTCAAACTTTGACGGAAGGATTTGAGGGGGGAAACTGGAGTATATCCATGATACTAAATGATGTTTTCATGAATCGGAACTCTAGACTAGGTGTATGGAGTGGAATGGAAATGGATGAGGTTAGGCTCAAGAGGGGGGTTTTTAAAGGATTCATCAACACTAAAGGTAAGTGTTTGTCAGGGTTAAGCTTTTAGGGAAGTGGTTATATTCCTAAGAATGTCGAGATCTTCTAATTTCACCTATACCATGTATGATACTTATCAATGTGGTTCTGAAATGTATATCTAGAGCAAGTTCTAATTCAAAATGCATACATCGGCACACACAACAAATGAATAGTGAAACGTTAAAGATGAATGCATTTCAGGCTCAAATACCTCACAACAAGTATGATGGGTTGTATGTTCCTAATCATGCAGTTGCTCTTATTAGATTAACATTTCAATTTATGAGAATCCTCTCTTAATTATCTTAGATTTCCAAAATAAGTTTCCTCTTTTCTGAAAATAATCCCTCAAAATGTGTTTTTAATTTCAAAATTTTTGAAAATTAGAAGTGATTTTTATTGAGAAACATTTTCAGAGTTCGCTTTTTGGAACAGAATCTAGGTATGCATATACCGCTATCCCACACTTAGAGGAACATTGTCCCTAATGTTCTATCGTGTAGCAATTTTAATGAAAGTAAAAATCCCACACTTAGAGGTTGAACAATTCGGAAAATGTTTCTCAAGTGCGTGTATTTTGGGCTGGAATCCCACACTTAGTGGTAAGTTTATGATAGGGTATAGTGTTCGGATTTATTTAACGAAAAGAGAGAGTGAAATTAAAGAACGAGTACTTCCCTACGGACGATGTCTGTTGGTCAGAAGATGCTGCGGCTGTGGGCTGTTTTGTCCATCACTTGGTGCTGATGACTACAAACCTGCCTTGCTGGTCGCAGTACTGTTTGGATGATTTGGGTTAGATAGGTGGCTCTATTCTCCAACTCCTTTTGTGTTGACGTCTCGTAAGTGTGAACACGTTAGGTATGCTTTCTCATTCTTCTAGTAGCTTTTAACATAGTTACTTCCCCTGATTGTTGTGTGTTGTCTATTCCAATACTTTCTCGAGACATATGTTTTTAAACGAGTTTGAGCATAATGCACAAAGGTATTATGCAAGTACCTCAAATGCTCGAAACATATGACGACATACCTTATCCGGGGTAAGTAAGTTGTATATGAGAAGGTAATTGGTGGTTGTGCATACCTAAGTGTGAAAGATAGTCGGAGATGTACTTCACTTCTTGGAATTTAAAAACTACTATTACTACTACTAGCACGGGTTGCCTCCCGAGAAGCGCACTGTTAAAGTCGAGAGCCCGACTCAGTGCTTCCTTGATCAGGTGAAAGGAAGTGACATTTCCCTAGGGCGAGCAATGATGGTGTTATGAGCCCTAGGTTGTGGAAATGTGTAGCGTGGCGGGTAGATCCTCATGAAGTGGCGAACCATGGTTGGTATCAGGTCAGGTTGATCCATGGTTTCCACACTGAAGCTTAAGAAGTGTGCTGAAGCGGCCCTGGATAGATCTTTCATCCCCAGAATGATATAGTCCACTGCTTTGGTGATTGGGCCATAAGGGTCAATCATGGAGGCAGTGTTAGTGTGAATTACCTCTCGATCTGGGTGTGCATGTCGGATTGAGTCTATGAATGCCAGGAACTGAATCTTCAGGACTTCGTAGTCCTCAGAATCTGGGTCTCCGCTGAATGAGTTGGTGGTACGGCACAAGTTGCTGATGAGATCTCGCTGGTGCTGATCGAATGGGAAGCCGGAATCCATGAAAGTGATGATCAGTTTACTGAATATCTCTCGATATCCAGCGTAAAATGCGGAATCCGCTCCTCCAGCAATCTCTAAGTTAAATATGTCTCGGAGTTGGGCCGTTACGTAAGTAGCGACATTGACTTGAGACATATTAGTTGTGACGACTGGGTGATTGCGTCTTCGCTCATCCCAAGCGGTCGATCTTAGTTCGTTGATAATCAACTGCGCATGGTGATCAAGTGTGGAGTAAATTATCAACCTCTCCCTTGTGCTGTCGAAGTCGTCTCTAGCCAACGACTCGAAGAGTGATTGAAGATCTCTCATCATCCTTATGTCAGCGTAGTTACCGGGATTTCCGGTAGCTCTTTCGATATGGGATTTGATTGATCCGAGTAATTCGCGCTGGCTGACGGTGTATGGAAGTGCAGAACCTGCTAATGCATTATATACTTTAAAGTATATTTGCTTCTGCTCCCTGCAGAATTGAGTATCGTTCACAGACTGGGTGAACGGATCTTCAGCGTTCTGACTTTCTCCTTGGATGTGCCTTTGGATTGCTATTACGAAGGCTTGAATGCAATCCTTGAGGGCTTGGAGATCTTCTGAATCATTGCTGGCGAGATAAGCAGCATGTCCTGACACAATGGTTGCAAGTTGCTCTCTTTGTGGGGGTGTGAACTCAATGACAGATTCTTGAATAGCCGCTATGATGATTTGGTAGTCATCATCGTAATCGTCCACCAATTCAATTATTTCTTGGTAACGAGAAATATTGGGGACATAGGCATAGTCGGATGATGATACTGGTGATTCCGGCGGTTCTGGTGAAACTAGAGGAGGCAGGGAACGAGAATCAACAGGAATGTTGATGTAGTTATTATCACCGGAGTCACTATCTGTGGTAGTAGTGTCAGCATCCTGTGAGTCAGGAAATGTGACTGCATCAGATAGCGGCTCAGGTTCTTCAGTATCCTGTGATGTGCGTTCGCTGGGGAGTGGCTGTGAAGTGTCGATCTCCATATCCTTTGGCTCGTCAGCTCTAGATGTACTTCCTGTTTCAAAATGTGTTTGAAAGATATTCGGGGTCGGAGATCTTTTCAGCGGCTGCGGTCCTCTTGGGCGTTTTGCTTTGAAATCGGAGATCTTCTTCATGAGTCTCTCTTTTGTCTCCCGGTTGATAGTAGATCCCTTAAGATCTTCTTGGAGTCTCTCTAGAACACGGAATCGAGGGTATGAAAGAGGTTTAATCGAATTTGTGATGGTTTCGATTAAACATTCCATAGTTTTCTCATAAGCGTCATCAAGGAATCTGTTGGGTGGAGTTCTTGCTGGAACTTCCTCAGGTTCACTGTCTACTAGAGAGATACCATTATTCTCGATTTGCATGATCTCTTCATTTGACAGATTCTCCTCGGAATGCTTAGATGGATCTTCCTCTTCTTCTTCTTCTGATTCCATTTCTTCATCCTCTTTTGGTTCGGTTTCTTCCATCTCATCTTCCTCCATTTTTTCTTCTGGCTCTTCTTCAGTGTCAGAGGTGAAGACAGCTGATCCTTCCGTCATCTCTGAATCAGGCATGTAGTCCGAAGTGTCATTGTCAGATGTGACTCTTCCGATGGAGATGGCATACATCTCTGCTTGGTTGACTGAGTCACAATCAGGATCATTTATCCTAAAAGTGACGGACTCACCATGTGAACGTAGGACTATAGTCTGATTGTAGACGTCGATGACGGTCCTTGCTGTATTCATAAATGGCCTTCCTAGGACTATAGGGGTGGTGATATCCTCGTGGATTTCCATTACTACAAGGTCTGTAGGGTACAAGAACCTATCAACCTTAACCATGATGTTCTCAACTATTCCCTTGGGATATCTGATGGTTTAGTCTACTAGCTGGATCGTCATTTTTGTTGGTTTAAGGTTTTCCAACTCTAATCTTTTGAACAAAGAGTAGGGCATGAGGTTGATGCTTGCTCCTAGATCTGCTAAAGTGTGAATAGTGCCAGACTGATATATAGTACATGGGAAGGTGAACCGCCCCGTATCTCCTAGTTTTTCCTGAATGTCATTTTTGACAAGAGTTGAGCATTCACTATTAAGAGGGAGATTGTGGACTTCGGGAATTTTATCCTTGGTCGAGAGGAGTTTCCTAATTTATTTGTTACGACTAGGAACTCGAGACATGGTATCAAGAAATTTTCCGTCTAGTCTAAAAGAGGAAATTTTGTAAGCACGATCCTTGAGACGTCTTGGGAAAGGAATGCGTACCTCGTTATGCGGTGTGGGCACAGGTTGTTCCTCCACCGGCGGGGGAACTGAAGGTTGGCTCGGTGCCTCCTTGGAGTCTTGTGTGTCCAATTTTTGTTCGCTTCCTTTATGTGTGGGTTGTGGACAGTATTACTAGGAAAACTACCCTTGGGTCTAGAGTCGAGTTTTTGTGCCAATTGGCCTATTTAGGTCTCGAGACTCTTGAGTAAGGCAAGTTGATTTCTCATAAAGAGATCAGCTTGATCTTGTCTGGCTGTGGTCTTCTGGTTCACTTGGTATTGACCTTGCATGAACTGGGTGAGAACGTCTTCTGATCCAGTGACTGGGGTGTTGGTCTTAGCACTTGATTCGGCAGATTGGGTGTTATCTGACGTTGGTCCAGTGAGTGGAAGTGGTTGATTATATGGAATCTGAGGTTGTTGAGGGTAGATCGGGTATCTTGGTGGGTACCTAGGTTGGAAGTTATTCCTAGGTGGGTATTGGACACCTCTGGATTGGTTTGGTGGGTTGTGAGTGAATCCAGGGGGTTGGTTTTGTGGGCGAGCAGGGAATTGAGCATAGTAAACAGTGCCATCAGGGTCCTCGTATTCAACCTGGTAGTCCTCCGTAGGATGTGAGTTGGTGCAGTTTGAGCAGGCTTGAACTTGGTGGACTTGCTGTGGTTGCTTCTTCAATTCTCCGATTTGCCTCGCCAACGCTTCCATCTGTTCACTGAGGGATTTGATAGCCTCAGTGTGAACACGATTGGCAGCGGAATTTGATGCTGACGATGAGGAGTGGTCATCACTATTCCAGTCGTGATGATGCATCGTCACGTTTTCAATTATTTCCCATGCTTCTTCAGCGGTATGCTTCGAGAGATTCCCTTGTGTTGCCGCATCGATCGTAGTACGGTTGTTAGATGTAAGGCCATTATAGAATGTATAAAGGCGGTTTTTCAGATCGATTTGGTGGTTAGGGCATTTCTTGAGCATACCCTTATAACACTCCCATGCACCGTAGAGTGATTCATCAGTAAACTGTCGGAAGTTTAAGATGTCATTCTTAAGTTTGTTGTGCCTGGCTGGAGGAAAGTACTTAGTTAAGAACTTAATGGCCATTTCCTCCCATGAAGTGATAGAGTAAGTCTCTAATCCTTCAAACCAGGTTTGTGCATGGTGAGTGAGGGAGTAAGGGAATAAATGCAGACGGGTTATGTCTTGATCGACCCCGTTATGCCTGTAAGAGTTTGAGAAGGAGATGAACTTATCGAGATGAGAGTTAAGATCGTCACTTGGTAGGCCGTGAAATTGGCAGTGATTTTGGATCAGCTGCACTATGTGGTGTTTGAGTTCAAATGATTTTCCTTGAATCTCTGGGTAAAGTATCGGTCCTCCTCGTCCTTCAATAGATGGTCTGGTGCTATAGGCGAGAGTAATGCGTTCGGCCATTGCTAATTGCTGGGCAGTTGAGCGTTTCTCTCGTCGGATGGTGGAATGATCGATTTGGGATCGGAAATAGATTGATAGGTACTGATCCGGATGATCGGGTCATCCACTGAAAAAGAAAAATAGAAACAAAACAAATAGAAGCACAAAAACAAAACAAATAGAAGAACCAAAAACAAAGCAGATAGTAATATATATATTTAGAAATATATATATATTTTTAATAGATAAATATACTAAAGGTTCACTAGAAAGAAAGTTCGTCTGGACACCCCTGAATCGTATAGTTAGTCACCAGCAGCGGCGCCAAAAACTTGATGGCGCACCCAACGGTCGGTTTTTATTTCAGTCGTCGCGATGTTATTGCTGTCGCCGAAACGATTGACCGATCACTGAGTGCGAATCAGATGGGGGTGTACAGTTTTATATTTATAGTGCTGGGAAGCCAAAACTACTAACTACGTACTAGGGGCTAGTAAGTGGTGAGTATGATCTAGGTGTCGTTCTAACAGACTAACTGAATTGAAACTAAGGTGTTTCAGGCGAATATATTCTAACTAGTGAGGGGTTTATCAAAAGAGGGGAAATTTTTGGTTTTTAATTAAACTAAAGCAAAGCGAATAAAATAAATGTAAATGCAGATAATAAAGGAGCGGTGTTTGTTATGATTTCGTTAGCTATATTATGGGATAATGCGTTTAGAGTTGTGTTTATTGATACTATTTATTTGGTTATATTGAGTGTTACTGGTGTAGACACGAAATTCCCTACTAATCGATTAGCATGTCACCAGGAATTCGGCCGTAATGATTCTGATCGGAAAGGCATTGCTCGACTCTCAACATTGCCCAGTTACAGGAACAATGACCCTTCTTGGAATATGAACATTCCTGGGTGAATGAATAAAGTAGCAAGAACCCATTTTAATATCCGATCGTTCTTACACCGCATAACAAACAATATAACCTTAGGATCCGGTGTTTTAATTTGCTTTCCTAGCCTTTGTAAAATCTAAGTGTGAAAGACAATAAAAGTAGAATGCTTGTTGATTCTTTAATCTTTCGTTTTAGATTTATAAACTGAGTTTATATTTTAGCACATATAACAACTATATTTATGTTTTAAAACAGTCTTTCCAAAATATACCAATGAATCCCTAAACTTTTGGCTAAGTACTATATTGTCGGTATTTCCGTAGATTCAAGTTCAGACCATGTTTAGAAAACGCCTTAGGGTTGTTGACAATGTGAATCAACTATTAATTAGTTGTTCCATTGCTTGGAGTACTTCACGATGTTGGTTCACAGTATTTTCCATAGTAGTTACTATGTACTATTGACGGTTCCATAGCAATCTTTACGATGTACTATTCCGGTGAACACATCGTGTCGTAATCTAAACCGTAGTTATTTTATAGCTTAAGTACTTCACGATGCCTTTCATAGTATTTTCCATAGTAATTACGATGTACTACACTTATAGTGTTTCCATGGTAATCCACGATGTGCTGCTACGATGATGACATAGCGTTGTAATTGAACCAAAACACAAATAATTAATTACTGTTAGTCCAAAATCAAGCAAATGTATGATGAATGAGAATTGAGAGAGTTTCCTTTGAATGTGTTTTTCTATTAAGTGTATAATGAATGGGAAACTTACAAAAAATGAACCCTAACTAGCTATTTATACTAATAGGCTAGTCACATGCTTAATTACAATAACAAAGGTTACAATCTATATTTTTAATATCTAACAATCTCCCCCTGATTGTAAACTTTGCTTGGGTTGTCTTAATTTCAGATATGTATCTTTTAAGCTTGAACTTCGAGACTCTTTTATAAGCTAAAAACCACGTTGAAGCGCATTTTTGACTATTTTGTCTCAGCTTTTATCTTTGAAGTTAACTCTCGAAGATAAACTTGAAGACAAATCCTTTTCTTGATCTTCAACGACAACTTCTAATCTTGAATGTGTTGTTGGAATATTTCTCTTAAAAGCTTGCATTTTTTAACGCACCTTTTACTAGTCTTGATCCTGAAAGTATATTCCACCTGTTTGTTGCCGAAGAATCCTCTTTTGTGTGTATTTGATTTTAATGTATGAAAGATGTATGGTTTGTCTTTGCAATCTTGATCTTTCATTAATACTCTTGAAGCCTCTCTTGCTCCCCCTCAAACGAATATTAATCTTCTGATTTAACCATTTTCGAATCTTCACTTGCTCCCCCTTAAATCAACAATCTACTTGCTCCCCCTCAAATCAATAATCTTTTCCAAACTTGTAGAAAGATGATATTAGTTCTTCATTAAAGCTTTATCTTTCCTTACACATGTAATCTTCAACATATAAACTATTTATCTTTCCTTAAACATGTAATCTTCAACATATAAACCATTTTCTTCACTTATCTTCAAACACCAACTCTTTTCTTTACTATCTTCAAACACTAATCTATTTTCTCCCCCTTCATGATGATTATGATACATCGTGAACATCATGAATATGGTGTAGCACAACGTGTTAGAAGAATAGTAGTATGCACAAACTCTTACAAACATTCCTTTGAATGTTGAATACTCAATAAGCACCATTTTGTAACCTTAGGGTAATACAACAATTCACTTGATTAAATCAAAGAAAAGTTGTTTGTATTTTCAGGAAACACATTTCTGAAAACACTATAACTCCTGGATCACATAGATTACCAGTTTACACATCAATTGAAATATTTACATAATTCAATCGAGTGACCTACGTTCAATGTTGGCATTGATGTTAGCATTGGTAGGATTTCCATTCAATCATTGTGGAATACCATTTTAGGTATCACTATGAATGTTCCGGCAATATCACATAGATATGCATAATGTCACTTAGACATGGTGTGTAAAAATACACTTTGTGTCCTAAATATTTTTATATCATTAGGCTCTAGACTCAATAAGTGCATGACATGAAGTCAGGGACTGGAGCAAATTGTCCTCTTGTTTCAATATTAACAATGTCCAAATGAGATGTCAATAGATTATGTGCTAAATCTCCGTGAGAAATTGAAACAAGGACTTTTTAAGAAGTACTTGAGTGGTTAGGAGGGTAATGTGCATTGCATCACTTGGTCCATGATCTCTTCTTCAATACTAGAAATCAACGAATGAAATTCGATAGTAGATGTGGCAACCCGGCGATTATTTGTTTTAGTGAGGGTTTTCTTTTTCTTTTAACCCTATCACACACTCCTCACTCAACCTCTCACATTTTTCAACTCCTCCCTCTTTTTCATTTGGCATGATTGAAAGTATGTTGATTTGCACTTTTAATCTCCACCAACGTTCTCACTTAGACCTAATATACCCTTGCATCTTAAATTTTGGAAGGTGGCTCCTGTGGTAGATCCAACCGGTTCTGGTATATCATAGGAGATATTTGAAATCTATAACACTCAGTGCAGATTGCAGCATTTGCCAACAATTGATCATGTATTGATCAATGTATCACAATGTGGTGATATGTAAACTTCGTCGGTTTGATGTTTGAAGAAAATTTCCTCAAGGTGAGCACCGAAAAACTTTGAAAATCTTCCAAAGTGTTTGATAAAGACAAGTAGTTTTAACACTTGGAAGTTTTGATTTTGTACGAGTTCCCCCTCAAATATAACATACATTTCTCAAAAGAAACCATTTTCATTTGAAGAACGAGTTATGAACCGATTTGTTCATAAGTCAAATCTCTTTAAAACCGAGTTATGAAATGAGTTGTTCATAAGTCATAGTGAAACTAGACAACAACTTTTGGAACCCATTTAAGCACATTACCAATGGGTTTTGAGAATTTAGAAAACCATTTATAAGTTGTGTCTATTTGGTTTAAAGACGTTGAATTCCATTTTGAATTGAAACTCCATGTTTCATTTCGAAATAAGGTTCTTGGAATCAAAGGTGAGTGAAATCTTTTTGTAATGGGGAGTACAAAATCATTCTTTCTTTGCACCGGATAAGAAACATTTTGTCGTGCAAGAGCAAACATCTTCACTCTTGAGTAGTGAAATGACTTTGGTTGGGAAGATTGTTCAGAAAAGCTTTGTTTCGATTTCCAAACGTTGGTTTTCTTTGGAAATTGAGAAACCGATTTACGTGAAGTGTTGAAAAGCATAAGAATCTGAACGATGAAAATTCGTTTGAGTAAATGTTCCAGGTGAATGTGATTTCTCAGAATAACCTTTATTCTTTTGAAAAGAATAATTGGTGAACTGAGAAATCCTTTTTGAAAGTGGTTTGGATGACTTATCCGTGTAAGTCTTCACTGGAACATTCACTTGAGGTTTCAAACTATTCTTGACATTTAAAGCTTTCTTTTGGTCAAACTCTTTTCCTAAGGTCTTCTGAAATTCAAGTTCATGTGTAGATTTTGATAATGATGTTGAAATAGATGAAGATGATGTACTTTTGAGTTGTTCAATAGTTTGCAAAAGAGTTGTTCGTTCTTGATAAAAAGTTAGTTGCAGAGTGGTGATTTGTTTTTCAAGATTAAAAATTTTATTTTCCAAAATTAAGTTTGGAATATAAAGTTTTGTTTTAACCACTTGTTCTAGAACTTCATCTTGATCAACAACTGGTGTTGAACAACTTGGAAAAATAATCCTCAGAAAGAGGAATTATGCATGAAGCATAACTTTCGTTTAATTGAGTGTAATTAAACGAAAATTGTGCGTTTTCTGCTTTTGCTCTATTGAAGTTCTCAATCTCTTCCTCCTCATTAGTTCTTTGTAGAAAACACATTTTTAAAATGCTACCCATGTTACCGTGGTTATACAAGGTTGGCACTTTAGAAATTGCTTTCTTCAAATAACATGGATTATCAAAACCTATCCCTTCCATTGGATTATGAAACTTGATATCCTTATGTTTATTTAAGAAAATGGGTTGAACAATTTGACCACGTTTCAACAAAGTATCTTGAAATTCTTTGATTTTGCTTAACAATGATTCTTTTTCTTTAATTGCAAAATAATATCTTTGTTGAACAAAACTTGCATGTTCTCTTAATACTTTGCAGTCAGAAAAGATACCAAGAACTTCTTTATTCAAAGATATATTTTCTTTTTCATATTTTTCAGAACTCATTTTATAACCTTCCATGTGATTTCGTAAAACGAATTTATCTCGATTCAAAGTTTTTATCACATCAAGGTTATTTGCTAAGTCATTTTGCAGTTTATTAGCCTTTTCCTTTTCTGAGTTTAATTGTTGTTGACACTCAGTTAGAACTTTAGAATGTACCTCAGAGTGTGTCTCAAATTGAGTTTCAAGTAGTTTCACTTGTTGCAAGGCATTGGACTTTTCAGCTGACAGCTTAATGACTTGAGCATGTTCTTCCCCGATACTTCTCTTCCCAATTTTCCATAACCGCTTTCTCGGCTTCCTTTTTCTGTTCAATGAGCATCTTTTTCTCATAATATTCAGAAGTTTTATGATCACTTGTTGTTGCACTCTCTTTCTTTTGTAAAGATGATCTTGATTTAGATTGCTACTTATCTTTTTGAATCCATCTTGAAATACGTTCCATCTCTTTCTCAATTGCTTTCAATTCCTCATCCGATTCGCTCTCAATTCCGTCTCTCGACATCATAAAAAATGTTGCTTGAATGGATCTTTTAAAGATTAAAGATTTTGAAGTATTTAAAGAATCCTTTTCTTTAAGAAAATGTTGATCGAAAATTTCAAAATTTATCCGTAAGAATTTTCCCTCCAAAATTTTTGAATTTTGCCCGAGTAAACTGAAGATTTTCTCAAACCAAATTGATCAACGGGAACCAAAATTGATCAACCAAATTTTTTTTTTTTTTCTTTTAGTATTAAAATTAAGTTCGCAAGTATAACTTTGAACCTGAATGCGACTTTAATGATAAGTTCGCATAGATAAGTTTGCAGAAATAAGGTCTCAGAATTTGATATGCGACCTTACTGTTAAGTTCGGACAGATAAAGTCGTTGAAGCTGATATGCGACCTTACTGATAAGTTCGCACAGATAAAGTCGCTGAAGCTGATAAAGTCGCACAAATAAAGTCGCACGTATCTGTTCGTCAGTCTCTTGAATAGCAGATGAACACCTAATTCGAATCTGATCAAAACTTGGAATTAACTTCTGAACTTGATTTCTGTATGTTCCTTAACACTAATGAAACACTTTGATCGGTTGAATTGATCCAATTCGAGCTTGAACACTTCAAATCACCAAATAACCGCCATTTTAACTTTGAATCAAATTTGAGAAATTGTGCGATTTAACCGTGAATTTTTGTTTCTTTCTGTTGTAGATCACTATTATAAGCTTCGTTGATCCTTTGCTTGATCAGAATCACACAATTTTGGTGAATTTGATCAAAAATCCGAATGTTCTTCTTCAAATACCCATTTTGCGATTTTCATCAAATTGATGAATTATGGATTGAATCTTATGAAATTGATGCTTGATACTTGTTCCTTGATCAATAATCTTCAACTTTAACGGATTACTTTCACCAAAACACAATCAAATCTCCGAGTTTGATCTTTAAAGTCATGAATTTGACTATGTTGACTTTTCTATTGACTTATTTTTCTTGATGATTTCTTGATGATAATCTTCAAAACTTTAATCCTCTAGCTCTGATACCAATTGTTAGTCCAAAATCAAGCAAATGTATGATGAATGAGAATTGAGAGAGTTTCCTTTGAATGTGTTTTTCTATTAAGTGTATAATGAATGGGAAACTTACAAAAAATGAACCCTAACTAGCTATTTATACTAATAGGCTAGTCACATGCTTAATTACGATAACAAAGGTTACAATCTATATTTTTAATATCTAACAATTACCTTGTATTAAGGTTCGCGAAGCCTTAATATCAAGGTTGTAATCACGTTCGTTGGTGGAAAGGCGATATTCATATTTAGGTTTTAAAATCATAAATAGAAAGCATAATTAAAACACTACGTTTCTGAATAAACAGCGTAACATTATCCCATAATTAATTAACTAACTACATCATAACAAACACGCAAAGTAACTACTCGCTAATCATGGCAAATCCTAGATCTAGCACAATAACAATAATATTAAACATTATAATTAAGATAGATAAAGGATAGAAATAACCGTAGGTTATAACGAGTTCGTAAGAGGCTTAAAATTACAAGATTTGGACTCCTAGCTTATTCCAAACGTATTACAATTCTTCTTCACGTACCCTCTCTAATTAGTTACTAAACTAGTAGTAATTAATTCCTAATCTAGAGAGAGGAGGCTTAGAGAGAGAAACAACTAAGTTGGAAGTATTATTGAGTGGATTAGGATGATTTGGTTGAATGAGGAGGTTGGTATTTATAGACAAGTTCCCGAACCGTATTTTGACCATCCGAACTGTATTTGATCTTCACAAAATCGACCCGTATTGCGCGAACCGTATCAAGATGCAAGATTTAAGCATATATGGGTCGCGCAAGCCATGATACGGTTCGTTTGAACCGTATACGGTTCAATCCCACCCGTATACGGTTGGTTTGAGCCGTATACGGTTCGCGCGGCCTGTATTTGTGAGGTCGTGGCTCTGGTGTGCGGGATCGTGATTCGTTCGTGCTTGTTTTCGCTCTAACTTCTTCGTTTCTCGTCCGTTTTTAGCGATTCTTGAACCCACGCGGTCGTAATCTTCTAATCTTTTGTTTGAGCTTGATAGATGATAATTTCCATAAAATTATCAAATGGTTGATTAGATCGCGAGCAAAACGCCTTGTGTTGAATTTGTTCTCTTTTCTTCGTTTTTCGCCCGTTTTTGTTGAGTTTTGCAACACCGTCTTCGTAATCACCTAATTAACATAATAAAGCAAATAATTGTAATATTTGGGTTAAAATGATAATTATATAATTAAAGTAGGTAAGATAACGTGGGTAAAAACGTGACTTTTTACGCGTTATCACACAGATAAAAGCTTAGTCAAAAGACAATGCCTACTAATCATGTCCAATGTAGCCAACTTCAAAGTGGATAGTTTAAAGATCAAAGAGTTGATAAAAGAAAGATCCATCACAGATATCCCTTCATCTTCTTTAGGAAAAGATGAAGAAATGGTAGACATTGATATGGGTAAAAAAGAATTTTATTCTTTTAGACCACATTCTCAAAACACAGATTTTTATGAAACAAATAAGATATTCAAAAATCCTGTTACTCTTACTTTTTGTAGGTTCCTTGGGTTCGGATCTACGTGGTAATCTGATATATTCGAGTGCGGAATCCTCAAATATACACAACGATAATAAACGAGTAATAACAAATATGTAAAGATCACAATATAAGCTTTATTGAATGTAAACTTGTATTACATTCGAACTAAGACTTACAAACACAAAGTATTCGAACTAGTCTCCTGGAAACTCAGTTCCTCAACCTTTTCTTACAAAATTTCGGACTTGTGTATTTATAGGCACCTAAGTTTGTACATATTCTAAGTTCGTACGAACCTACAAAATACACATACAAAGCTAAAGTTAATAATTACAATGATTAACAAAATGACTTATAAAACTAACTATTACAAACTAGAAGCTGTTATCACACAAAATGTACCAACAGACTCCCCCTTGACAATAGCTCTAGTTTCAATGCACCAACACTTTTGGTGAAAATCAAATACGAATGATGAGGGAGTTATATAATCTCCCCGATATTGAAGCAAGATATATAAATTTTAAGGGAGTTTATCCCAGGATAAATTATTTACAAAGGGCATCACCTAAAGAAATAAGATATTGGTATGATTTTGGAGCTATAAATACTATATATCTTACTTCTCCTGATTTTCTAGAAATTTCTGAACTGGATTACAACGTCTGTAAAAGATTGTTATTTAAAAAATGCATCGGTAACCCCTAAGGACATTCTTGTCTTAAAGTTCCTTTCAACAGGACCATATTTTTACAAAGAATATACATATCCTGCATATCATTTTTTGTAACTTATAAAAAATGAAGTATTTAATAATGAATTCGATAGTGAAAGAAAAGAATTTCGAAATTTTAAAGAATCAGATATTCATTCTAAAAGGGCGTTGGCCATTAGAATAATAATACAGAGAATGGAAGCTAGCTTCAAGAAA
This sequence comes from Logfia minima, assembly GCA_963921325.1. Classification (NCBI taxonomy): domain Eukaryota; kingdom Viridiplantae; phylum Streptophyta; class Magnoliopsida; order Asterales; family Asteraceae; genus Logfia; species Logfia minima. Next base: position 31,841,730 of record OY992764.1, read on the forward strand.
GGTTTTAGGACTTATAGTGGAGCAAGCTAATATTCACCGGTAATGATAACACCAGCTAAGGAAACACCGCCGTCAGCAGATAGGCTTTTGCAAAGCAAAGTTGATTTATTAGAAAGAGGTTTACTTAAATCAAGTCCTATAGCACAATCAAGATTGTGCGAATTCAGAAATCACGAAGGAAGAGGAATTTTCCCAGCATGTTCCCGACAAAAGGACAAAGAGGAGATTAAAGTTATTCTAGATGATGATTAATTAGGGATAAACCTCTATTATCCAAAAAGATAATTATGCAGACATAAATCAGATATGGATATGTTCCCAAGATAATTGATAAGTACTCTTGTCAAGATTCTCTAGAAAGAGGATATCACGTGTGAAGATGGAATGATACGTGGGTACTCCAAGAATCCAAAAAGAATGACATCAAAAGAGGGACTTCTAAGTGTCATGTAGTGGCAACATGTCATGTAGTTACAACCATGTAGTCAACTTACTTTGTAATATAAATAAAGAGTAAGAAGAGAGGGATGCAAGCTTTCTTAGTTTTCTTTGGTATTTTTCAAAAATTTCCATGTACGTACTTCGAAAAAATCCATGTATAATATTGTAAATTATGTTTGAGTAATATCTCTTATTTCCTTATAATTTCTTGAGTTATCAATAATCAAGATGTTTTATTTCCCTCTTACTTAAATAAAAACATCCAACCAAACTTACACCTATAATCCCTACGCCTAACGTAGAAAACGAAACTAGGCTGTGCTGGATATTACTGAAGGAGCTAAAGGGAAGTAACTTGGGGCTGAGATGCTTAATAAAAGTCTCTTAGTGTGACCTAGTAATATTTCGCTCAAAAAGGATCAAAGGTATAATTTTTTAATAAAACTTGTCATGATAATTTAAGTTATTATAAGGAATCTTTAATATAAAGAAAAAAATTTTAGATTTTATAAAATTAGTCTCTTTAATCATGTGGTTTATTTTGGTAGTTAGTTTAGGTAATATTGATTTTATCTTTAACTATGTAAATAATATTTTAATTGAAGTTATTTTAATAAATCGAATAAATAATCAGATGGTGTTCGTGTGACAACCATCAAAATCTCAGGTCATTACCGCTCTTAAATTCCTATAATCTCAATCTCAATTTACATTTACAACACTCTTAAAATCCTAGTGAAAATTCTAGGTTACGACTCTTTAAGTTACTGAAATCGCATAACGTCTTAGAGAATTGCTTAGCGAACCTTAAGGCTATGAGAAACACTTAATTAGGTTACGAAGTGCCAAAGAAGACAAAAGAAATTTAATTTTATATATCATCACAAGATTTGTCTTATCACAAAATCGGAATTAATCGAAATTCTGTAACTCGGTAAACGCAACCCGAATCGAATAAATAACTCGCGAACATCAATCGTAAACTAATCAAATGTATATTGATGTAAATTAGAAACTTAGAAAATAAAATTTTATAACTCAAATATCAACCATTAAAACATCACAAATAAATCTAACATTATTTACAAACTTATACTAAATTAATATGTAACATTTAAGCTTTATATTATACTTAGTATTTAACAAAAAAAATAAATAAATAAATTAATTAAAATGCACCATCCCCCCTCCATGACTACTTAAATCTCTTTCACTTTACTTCTCATTACTTCCATAATCATTCCTTTCGCTTCCCAAAACACACACTCATTCATTTTTTCTCTTTTCTCTCTCAAAGCACGCACTAATCCTCTCAAAACACACACACAAACTCAGCCACTTTTGGATTAAATATAAAACATTTGAAGGTGTTCTTACACCTATACAAAGCTTCTAAGGTAAAACTACCATCTTTGGCTTTCATTATTTCTTTTCTTTATGTTTTCTTGTATGTAAATTAGGAGTATATGCCTTTACCATGGCTAAAATCCTCATATGAACCTTGATGTTTGTAGATTATCCTTTACACATGTTCATGTATTAAAAGAAAGGATAACCCATGATCAAACCAAAAATCAAGTCAAAAATCGTCTTTTTGTTTGTTAAAATGATCAAAACTACATGTTCTTGTTATTTAAATTGTTTGAAAGGTTGGAAACCATTTATAATGCATCATGGATGTATTTCAACACCATGCATGTCTTAGAACATGGATTTAAAGGATCAACGGTCAAAAGATTTTGATGGCAAATGGTGTTCTTCATGTAAGAACAAATCCAGATATTTGGGCTTACATGAACCAAAATTATAGCTAGATCTTGTATGTATAAAATTTATGTTTAAGTCTCTGTAAATATGAGTGCATCTGTCAAAGTCTAGGCCTAAATCAATGATTAAGGCTTAGGGATTAATTTGGTAGTCTAAACACTCCAAAAAGTTAACATTTAGCATGCATGTAATCTGTCAAGATTTTAACCCGACTTTAACTGACCATAACTCATTGACTAATGGTCCAAAAGTTATGTTTTTTCTTTTGGGATTTAGCTCTATGTCTTAGTTTTCAAACCCAATTGGTCTCGCTAAGAAACATTGAGTATTCAACCTCCAAACATGTCACACAAATCTGGTGCGCAAACAAGAAGTTTTCTGTGGACACTAGATTGTGATGCATGTTCAAGGGTTCTAAAGTGTTCAATAAAAAAAAATGTTTTTAGTTCCCTAACATGTTTATCTCATTAGGATAAAAATATTGTATTTTTTTTTGATGATCTTATATTTTTAGAAAGTGCATGAATACAACACTATGAAAATGCTTTGAAATATGAAAGCTATGTGTTTGTAACATTACAAAAATCCAAAAATGGATGAAAAATTGTGTTAGAATTTTGAGAATTATTTTTCTGAGTAACATGCATTTGAGAAGAGTCTTGAGAATTAAATTTGGAATTTTTGAGAAAAATATATGTAAATTTCTTAAAATAATGCAAACAATAGCTATAACAAGTGAATTAATCATAAAAATTATTTTAAGTCCCAACTAATTATGGAGATTTTTCTGTGTCAATTTTTGACACTAAACTCCAAATTTCACATCATTTGGATGTGTTATGATATGTGTTTCGGTTTACGTTTCGTTAATATTAATTTATTGGGAACTAATGTTCCAGTGCTCAAAATGACTTGAAAATTTTACACAAGCTTAATAATTAGTTGAAACCGACCTGGTAAAAATTTCAGAATTTTTCATAGATATTTACTATATTTCCTAAATTTTCTTCACATATTAGACATAAATTGATTAAAAATAATCTATAAATCTAAAAATTCCTAAATGTTCATAGAAAATTTGTGAACTATGTTCTATGATGTATGCCAAGTTTGGTAATTTTGGATGTTGTATTCTTATGTTTCTATTTTTTTGTTTACAACGCGAATATTAAACGTTAACAAAATTTAAAGGAAATTCAACTAGTTATGGCACTTTGTAATTTAATTAACTAGCTAAGCAATCTAACAAACCAAACTAGACGAGAAACTAATTAGAACCCTCGTGTTCATAGGACTTGGATAAGAGTCATATCCGAAAGGCACGCGCATTACATCCAACCGTACGCTCACTCTCGATTGTGAGTATTCACAACCCCTCTTTTTAATGCTTTTACTTAAATATTTTTTTTGGGTGAAAAACATGTGTACTTGATTGCAAATGTTGTACTTGATTGCAATGTTTACTGTTTATACGCACATGAGTATATGCTTGTTTTAGCTATCGTATCTTATGTCCCCGGTTTGTATCTTTTACACAACCATTAACTCATTATGAGCTAATGGTGCATATGGATAGTACTATTTGGGAGCGAGACCACCTCCCCACTCACGCGGCCACGTGAGTGCATACCACCATCCTACATGCCGACGATAGGGCATTGCTTGGGGGTGTCAGAATTGGTCGAGGGTTGGTTGTAGACTCAAGCATGATAAACATAATAACATGAAAAAACATGATGATTTTTGAACATGATATTTTAACATACTATTTTGAAGCATTGTCGATCTTAAATGAGAATCGCTTTTAAATGAGCCTCGTTCTTAAATGAACCACTTTTGCGTATAAAGCATCGATTCTTAAATGAACCTAAGTTTCGTATGAGTGTTGCTCTTAAATGAGCCTCGCTCTCAAATGAACCACTTTTTCCAAACTACACGCGTAGTAATGTGGATCTTTCTAAACTTGATTTCGAGAACTTTTGAAAAGTTTTTTCATACACGAAACCTGTGGATTCACCAACTATGTTTCATAGTTGACTCGTTTATTTACATGCTTTTTGGGATTTGGCCATGAATTGGCTATTGAAGCTAAATCTGACTTTTTGTATTTGATTCTGTTGCGTTACGGACTTTTGTTATTTTGGATGTAATCGTATGTTTAAATTATGTTCTTTTGCACTGTAAATGTGTGTAAGACTTGATGTAATGATTTAGTAGTAGTATGTTGATCGGTGAACTTTTGTATCTTTCTTTTATGAATCCATTGTATTGTTACATCTCATGTTTATGCTTTAGTGGGGTGTGACAGTTCGTACTCGAGTACAGTTGAAACAAACTACAAAATGTTTGATAGCTCAGATGGAATCTTGTTTTCTATCTCAAGTCAAACCAAAGAATGTTAAAATGGCATTGCAAGATCCGTCTTGGGTAGAAGCTATGCAAGAGGAGTTACAACAATTTATGAAACTGCATGTTTGGACTTTGGTGAAATTACCAAAAGGTGTTAGGTCAATCGGTACTTGCTAGGTATTTCGCATAAAGAAAGACGATCGCGGAGTTATTGTTCATAATAAAGCAAGGCTTGTTGATCAAGATTTCACTCATATCGAAGGCTTAGATTATGACGAAGTTTTCGCACCAGTGACTCGTCTTGAATCAATTCAACTATTTCTTGCTTATGCGTCATTTAAAAGATTCAAGGTGTTCACTTAAACCCGATTAAGCTAGGAAGCTTTGACGTAGTAGTTGGCATGGATTGGCAAGCTAAAAATCATGCGAACATAGGGTGTCACGATAAGGTGATAAAAATACCCTTACGAGAAAATAGAACACTCGTTGTACACGGGGATAAGCCCGGAAGGAGCTTGAAGATGGTGTCATCTATGAAGATTCGCAAATACCTGAAAAAGGAGTATCTTGTTATTTTGGCACACGTAGTCGAGAAGGAGTCGAAAGGTAAACGTATGCAAGATATTCCGGTAGTGCGCGAATACCCCGAAGTATTTCCAAACGACTTACCTGGACTACCCCCGCCTAGAAAAGTCGAATTCCGAATCAAACTAGTACCAGGAGCCACCCCGATAGCTAAGGCACCGTACCGCCTAGCACCTACAGAGATGCGGGAACTGTCTAGTCAACTCCAAGAACTCCTAGAGAAAGGATTCTTATGACCTAGTTCATCACCACGGGGAGCCCTAGTCCTATTCGTTAAGAAGGAAGATGGATCGTAACGAATGTGTATCGACTATAGAGAGTTGAACAAACTGACGATCAAAAATCGATACCCTCTCCCTCGAATCGACGATCTATTTGATCAGTTGCAAGGAGCTTCATACTTCTTGACGACCTGCGATCAGGTTATCATCAATTACAAGTCCATGATGAGGACATACTCAAAACCGCATTACGAACCCGATATGGACATACGAGTTCATGGTTATGCCATTCGGTTTAACGAACGTGCCTGCAGTGTTCATGGATTTAATGAACCGAGTATGTAGAGCATACTTAGATAAATTTCGTGATAGTATTCATTGACGATATACTCATCTACTCACGAAGCGAGGAAGATCACGAACAACACTTAAGGCAGATATTAGAACTGCTTAGAGATGAGAAACTGTACGCCAAAATCTCCAAGTGTGAGTTTTGGATTAGAGAAGTACGTTTCCTCGGCCACGTAGTCGACGAGGATGGGATTCACGTATATCCAACTAACGATGAAGTCGTTAAGGAATGGGAAGCCCCTAGAACTCCAACAGAAATTAGACAACTTTTGGGTTTAGCTGGTTATTATTGGTGATTCATCGAGAATTTCTCAAAAATCTCACAACCGCTAACCACGCTAACACAGAAGGACAAGACTTTTGTCTGGGGAAAGCCACAGGAGGACGCTTTCCAAACGTTGAAGCATAGGTTATGCAATGCGCCAATCTTGGCATTACTGGAAGGATCAGACGACTTCGTAGTCTATTGCGATGCTTCGTACCAAGGTCTTTGATGTGTGTTAACGTAAGGGGACAAAGTCATAGCATATGCATTTCGACAACTTAAAACCCACGAGAAAAACTATACAACCCACGATTTAGAATTGGGAGCCGTAGTTTTCGCACTTGAGATTTGGAGACATTAGCTCTACGAAACTAAGTGCATGATATACACGGATCACAAGAGTCTCCGCCATATTTTTGAGCAAAAGATGCTCAATATGCGCCAGAGGAGATGGGTGGAGTTATTGAATGATTACAACTGCGAGATTCGATACAACCCAGACAAGGCCAATGTAGTGGTAGATACGTTAAGTCGAAAGGAAAGGGTAAAGCCCTCACGAGTACGTGCATGTTTAACACTAGTGCAGACTAGTCTGAAAACTCAAATTCAACTTGCTTAAGAAAAGGCCTTAAGGACCGAGAATGTGAATAAGGAAACCTTGCATGGCCTTGAGCAAAGATTCGAAACCAAGACCGATGGGGTGACATACTTTAAGGATAGGGTTTGGATACCCAAGGACTATGAATTGCGAGACTTGATTTTGGGAGAAGCCCACAAATCACGATACTCGATTCACCCCGGGGCCGACAAAATGTACAAAGATGTTAAAGAATACTACTGGTGGCTCGAAATGAAGAAAGACATCGCTGTCTACGTCGCAAAATGCGTGACCTGCTCTAGAATTAAGGCAGAGCATCAGAAGCCATCAGGGTTGTTACAACAACCAGAGATACCCCAATGGAAATGGGAAAAAATAACGATGGACTTCGTCACCAAACTACCACGAACTTCTAAAGGACATGATGTTATTCGGGAGGACTATAACATGGAGAAACTCGCTCGAATCTACAATAACGAAATTGTATCGCGCACGGAGTGCCTGTTTCTATTATCTCTGATAGAGATAGCCGTTTCACGTCGCGATTTTAGCAATCATTACAGAAAACGTTGGGTATGCAATTGAATCTAAGTACGGCTTACCGTCCTAAGACGGATGGACAGAGCGAGCGAACAATTCAAACGTTGGAGGACATGCTTCGAGCATGCGTGTTAGACTTTGGAGGAAGATGGGATATTCACTTACCGTTGGTAGAATTTTCGTATAACAATAGCTACCACACCAACATACAGTGCGCTCCTTATGAGGCATTATATGGACGAAAATGTCGATCACCTTTGAGTTGGTACGAAATAGGTGACAAACACTTAACAAGGCCTGACTTTATCCAGGAAACTACTGACAAAATCTCGATCATCCGAGATCGACTTCTTTGAAGGTGTTCTTACACAAAAACAAGAACACAAAGCTAAAACTACCAACTTGTACTTCCATTTCTTGCATTTTCTTACTTTCTTTCATGTAATACTTGGATTTTTATGCCTTCATCATGGCTATAATCCATTCATATGAGTTTGAGGTTTGTAGGTTGTCCCTTACACATGTTCATTTGTAAAAATTTAAGGGTGACCCATGATCAAACCGAAAATCGTCTTTTTGTTGTTATTATAATTCGTATCATCTTCCTCCTGTACTTTCCTCTTCCCCTTCTCTTTAGCCAAGGCCGCCTTGGGGTCAAGTAAAATACCCCGAGAACATGAAACCCGATCATGGTCTGTCCTCATCATCGTCATCACCATCATCATCATCGGCATCAGTCTTAGTTGCCTCAGAATCAGATGTCTTGCTCTTCTCAGCCTCATCAGTAGGTGGAGGCCCTACTCCACCCTCAGAGAAATAAGTATCAATCTCTCTTAAGACCTCATTGAAAGTCTCTTGACGTGATCCAGTGGCCGCAGCACTGGAGCTGGCACCAACCTGCAGTACATCTCGCACTACAGCTTCAGCAATATCAGCGACAACGCGCTCGCCCTCAGCGGGGTGCTCTAGCTGGTGCAGAATTTCCTCAACTACCTCATTTTGAGCCTCAGCAGCCACATTCGGTGGCTCTGGAATATCAGCTTTAGCCTGAGAGGGTGACTCAGCAACATTCTCGTCAGCCACATTCTCTTTAGCCCCCTCTTGGCTTGAGGTACATCCCACCACCCATCATTCGGTGGGGCTCGATACTGTTCATTAATAATTTCCCCAAACAGAGGTATTGCTTGAGGCCGGTCAGCAATAGCACGACGGCTGCTGTGACTGAGGCAATGTCCAAATATCTTCTTGTCAACGGACATAAGATGAACTACTGGATTGCCAACTGGGAGATTAGGTATCAACTCATTCAAAATCATCATTACATAGCGAGGGTACAATATAAATTGATCCTTGACGCTCCCCTTATCTGCTGCACCATCTCATCAAAGAAGAATTGAGAGAAGCAGTATGGCTTGTTGTACACCAATGAAACCATGCCCGATTGCATTTTGTGGTTCATTGTGTCGAAACCTACCTTCTTTGATCCAAAAGAGACCAGTAGAACATGCATCAAGTACCGCAACTGTCCGTAGAGTAAACTCTTAGTGTACTGAGTATGAGTTACATTACCAACGTAACCCATTCTTTGGAATGCCCATCACGGAAATCAAGTGGAAATGAGGTTGGACCATTTTCTTGTTCTTCGGTCCCCAGATGCAGGGCAAGCCTCAGATAGGTTGCTGCGAACTCAATAACCCTCCTGTTTACAGTAGCACAGATGACTGGAGGGTTAGGACGACAGTCATGCTCTGCAGTCGCCCAAAATTGACTCAAGAACTCAAACTTCAATGTCGGTGAGTGAGTCAGGGCATATGACACTATGGATCGCATCAGAAAGTCCAACTTGCCGCGGAACGGCACTGTGTTCTGATCAACCAGATCAAAAGAAATTACAAGATTGTGCTTTATGTAGAATGCACATTGATCAACCATTTCTGCCCACAAGACAAAAACAAAACCAAAATAGATAACAATAATGTTAGTTATAAATGATAATCAATTTAGAATCCTGCAAGTAAGATTTGACAATTCAATACAGTTATAATACATTAAGTTATAAGAAAAAGATAATTTGTTTTTCGAACCCAAGTAGGTTCGTACGAACTTACAACCCTGTATAGGTTCGTACGAACTTACTGTTTGACTTAGTCAAACTTAAGTTCGTACAAACTTACACTTGGCTAGGTTCGTACGAACCTACAAGTTCATACGAACTTACAACCCTGTATAGGTTCGTACGAACTTACTGTTTGACTTAGTCAAACTTAAGTTCGTACGAACTTACACTTGGCTAGGTTCGTACGAACCTGTATGTTCGAACGATGAACACTTTATCAACTTTTCAAAATTTTGGTATCGAAAACATGATCAGGCACTTGAAATAGATACATATAGGTCCGATTGAAGGTTTTCAACAAGTTCCAATGAATTTTAACCATAAACACACGTCGAATTTTTAAGTTAAAGTTGTTTTTGTCAAAAACCCACTTTAATTCAAAGTTTAACATGTTATAACGGTCCAAATGCTAAAATTTTTACTTACTTAGGTTCGTGTAAGTGTAGGGATGATTCCTATCGGTTTAGAATTTGTTAACACGGATTAGATTTCAAATCTAAGTTTGAAGTTGATGAAAACAGTAAGTTCGAAGGGTAGGTTCGAAGGCTCCAGTAGGTTCGAAGGTCTGATAAGTTCGAAGGGTTTATAAAGCATAAGGGGTTTGACTTGGTCAGCCCCTTATATACCCATTCTAAGTTCGTACGAACTTAGGCATTAGAACATCTAAGTTCGTACGAACTTAGACACTTAGCCAAAAACTTTAATATTTTCAAAATTTTCAAAATTTCAAACTTAAAATCATTTAGCGAAAACCAATATACTTAGACACTTAATATAGCAAGGTTTGAGCGACGAATCAAACTAAATGAAAGTATTTCCCGTAAACGAAGAACTTTGATCAAAAAGATAAAATAACTTAGAATTTTTAAAACGCAAATATGAAATTGTTCATATTTTGAAATATACAATCTTTTTTAGAGTGTCACTGATACAAAGATCGAATTAGCCATGATGAGCACAATACACAGTTAGGAATTTTCATTCATTCCTTTGTTATTATTGTTGTAAATCATAGATCACTACGATTATCGGTATTGTTGTCCACTTAAACATGTGACATTCAGAATTCTCAAGTACATATTAGATTATTGTTCACGATTATATATGTATCTCACATTTGATATACCCTTAGAATCAAGAAAGTGCAGAATTCCATGTATCGGATGTTTTAACTTAGTGTCATCTTTAAAGTCAAGTCCTTTTCATATTTTGAGCAATGTACTTTGGTACATGTTTTAGCTATAGGACAAGACTAGCGTTAGAGGCAAACAAATCTAAAATCAAACTAGAGGTGACAGGTCTGTACTTTCGTACAACAAATCGACATAGTTTGACTAGAGACCTTGAAAACGGTATTCTTGTTTCTTAGTCGAGTTTGCTCTATTTTTAGGATACACTGACTGAGTCTAGGTCAGCATGTTTCAAGATGTAGCAAAAGAAACAATCAGCGAACCCCCAGATGAATTGTTTTATATTTATCCAATAACATGTATTAAGATACAATCTATTTCCTAAGAATCAAGACTTAAGTCGTACATCAACATAAAGATTTCACAGAAAAATCGCATTATTTAGTATAGATAAAGTACTTGAAAACCATTATGTCTAATGCCTACCAATACATCGAAAAGTGAAGCTATTAAATACTTTGCATTTTAGGTACTTTTACTGCGCATGTTCTACATCTAAAAGCCATAAAGTGTGTTAGGCATGGGTAATGTTTTCGTCATTTCTTTCCAATAGAACAATGACCCTCAATTTTTCTTGTTTTCAAAGATAAAATAAATGATATACAAGTTAAAAGTAAAAGTAAACTACAACAAAAACAAAGTCCTTTTGGGAAATAATTACTCAGGATTTTTCATCCCATTTAGTTGGATTAAAAGCTCAAATCGAGACCTATCAAAAGCCTTGGTATACAGGTCGGCTAGATTATCATCTGTGGGTACCTTAACTAAATTAATCAGGTGTATTTCAGCACAATCACGAATAAAATGATGTCTAATGTCAATGTATTTGATCTTACTATGCTTAACCGGATTATTAGTTATAGACATGGTGGACTGATTATCAATCATAATAGGGGTGTTAGTAAAATTTAAACCATAATCACGAAGCTGTTGTTGTATCCACAGAACTTGTGAACAACAACTACCTGCTGCCACATACTCAGCCTCACAGGTTGAGATGGCGACTAAGGTTTGCTTCTTGCACTGCCATGAGACAATGCGACCACCCGTGGTTGATTTCCTGTTCAAATTACAACCGCCATAATCTGAGTCGATGTAGGCTACAAAGTCAAAATTGCCTCCAGAGGGATACCAAAGACCTAACTTCGGTTTTCCCTTTAGATATCGCAATATTCTTTTTGCTGCCTTCATGTGTGATTCTTTAGGATTGGCTTGAAAACGAGCACAGAAGCAGATAACTCCGTTATCTATAGTATTAAGGTGCGGAATCCCTCAATACGATTAATTCAAGATTATAACTCGATTCTATTAACTAATATGCTTTGTTTTGATATTAACGAATGTTTATCAGTCAAAACCTAGCCGCTAGTCTATTTAATATTCTTTGGAAACTCAAAACTCAGTAATTCGTCTTAATTAATCGATTTACAAATAATTAACTTAATTATTCATTAAATACTCATCTCAACTCGCAGCCCGTGGGCTTTGCGAGTTGACTCAGCTCGCAAGACAAGTCAGCCCAGTGACTCATCTCGGCTCGTTAGTTATTGAGTTGCGAATCCAGATCTCATCTCGCAAGTCTATGACTTGCGACTTGAGTTTGACATTGCGAGTTGAGATCTCATCAACTTGCAAGTCTTATGACTTGCGACTTGAGTTCTCAATTCGCAATTCAGACTTTAGTTCGTATTCGTTACTTGTCGAGTATTATTATATTTAACAAATAATAATAATAAACTAATATCATATATTTACAAATCTAAACCAATGTACAAACTTGATAATAATTACACCAGTCGTATTACAAGCTAGATCTGTTGTCACAAAACATGTCTCAACAGACTCCCCTTGACAATAGCTCTAGCGTCTTTATCTTCATCTTTGTCTTTGGTCTTTACTTGTAAATTTTGCTACCCATATAAATCTTCATTCTAACACAAGTCTTTACCATCATTTGATAATCTCGTGCAAGATCAACCCATGCTTCAGTCGTCAAGATCCTATTCTCATTTAACTTCAACAGATCTTTCTTAGACAGCTTCATCAGGTGTCGATGATCATAGACTTTCAAAATTTCTCTTTCACCACCTTCAACTTCATCATCAGCTTCAACCATGACAGCTTCTCCAGTCTTTGAGTCCACATGCCAATTCTTAAGATTTCCCAAAATATTCTGTGGCATTGTCTTTAGTGGTATTTGCTGCGCACACTTGACAACTGGATAAGTCTTTTTCCTCAGTCTTCTTCCAGTTCGTTCACTTCGTTGACTTCGTTCTTTCAACTTAATAGTTTTTCCGACTCTTGGCTTAATCTTTTCAAATTTCATTGAACGACCTTCAGTCTTGATTATTCTCTCAACATATCTCGCATATGGATCATTACTGGGGTTCTTTAATTCTAATCGAGCCAAGTCTCGAATTTCGAATCTCGGAAGAGAACTAAAAACTGCAAGCTTTTTATCAAAATATTGAACTCCGTCAAACCTTTTGACTGCAAAAAGCTTCAGATCAGAATCATAATACCAACCTATGATTCCTTTATGTGGAGCTCGTTTTCCTGTAATAACAACCTCAGACATCCCAATCTTTTGCTTTTTCCTTTTCAAAGGCCTAAACATTGGATTGTTTCTGAGTCTCTCAGGAAGATCATCTTCAGATTCAGAACTAGTTGATTCATCTAGATTTTCATCTAAATCAACAACTCTTTCTCCATCTTCATCCTGAATAATCACCTTCGTTGTTGATGGGCTTACGATGTGTTCATCGATATTAGCATCAGGATCTACACCTTCGTTTAACCCAACATCAACACAGGAAGTCCAGTCGTCAGGTGGAAGAAATTCACCTTCTTCATGGTCAAAGTCAATAGCTTCATCTATCTCGTCAAGCATATCGCTTTCAGAATGAGATAGATCTAGCATTCCCAGACCTATAGAAGTATATACACAAATAATCATTAATATCATAAGTCCTTTCATCGATTTCCCTGAATCAATCTAAGGATTTCCGTATTAATCAATAACAATTAATATCATAAATTCTTTCATTGATTTCCCTGAATCAATCTAAGAATTTCCTTATTAATTTCTTTGTGTATTTAAAGCATATTTAATGAACTTATAAATCTTTCATTGATTATAAAGTAGAATTATAATCAATCTAAGATTCCAAAAGTTTTATAATATCAAAACATTAATTAAATTTAAACATTAATGTATTGTGAACAATAATGATCACCAAACATTCAAGCTTACAATTAATTAATATCAAAAATTCCATTGCATAATTAACTTGTCAATCTTACGATTCTCAAGTCTAAAATGCAAAGATTATAGTAAAAGTTTGACCGCTAATATTAAATCGGGACACGCCACATGACTATCTGTAAGTCGATAGACTTTCAATCAATACTTTTTATAACCTTAATTGGATATCACTTAAAATTATGTAGAACATATTTAACTTGTAATTATAAATCTCAAGTCTAATATATTACAAAATAATTCTAAGTTATAAGTTACAATGTATTAAATATTACAATCAATCTAAATTAATACAAGCTTCACCTTCATCAGCACCACCCTCTTCAGTACCAGCACCAGCACCAACACCACTTCCATTTGCACCTGCAGACTCCCCCTAAATAACAGTCTGCTGACCAATCGTTGAGGGACTAGCCTGCTCACTATCTTTCTGAGCAGTGGGATCATCATCTGTATCATCTCTTCGCTTCTTCGCCAGTTCATCTTCCCTGCAGGACTCCTGATATATTAATATCTCCCCTTGAGGTGGCTTGTCCCTTAGAAGATGTGTAATCAAGCGATCAAGTCTACTAATCTGCCTTTGCTTATCAGCTAAATCATCTACCAAAGTAGTATTGGTCTTGAGCAGCAGTGCGTAGGCTTTCAATTGTTCAGTCAAATTCTGAGACAATGTGGTGGTGACAACTTCCAACTCTGGAACCCTAGACTCCAAGCTGAGAATGCGTGTAGAATCGGTCATAGGTGAGGAGGAAGGAGCATCAGTAGTGGTGGGTGGAGGCGTGGGAGCGGGTGGTTGCAATTTCTTAGCTATCTCGGTAGCTACATCTGCCAATAAGCGAGCTGCAACCCTGCTAGACTTGGTGGTCGGATGTGAGGAAGGGCGAACCAAAGCAGCTATCATTTCAGCCTCAGAAGGCGTGGAAAGTGATTGAGTTGGAGCTGCAGAGGTTGAGGCAGTTTGCTTAGTACGCTTGCTAGGTCGAGAGACAAGCGGCTCCTCATCTTCATCTTCATCTTCTTCTTCTTCAACAAGAATGAAGTTTGGATCTTGATCAGCGGCTTTTTGTTTCAATTTCAGTGTTGGGTCCATAATTAACTTGGACCCTTGACGAACCATGCCAGCTGGAATCCCTGAGATAGATTCGGATGGTCGAGTCTCATCATCTTCAGAAGCAGAAGCAGAGACAGAGGCAGTGTCTCCATCACGTCCCGACGGACCAGCATCACCAGATGGCTTAGCAACTAGAGGTGGTTCTGATGTGTTTGGATCTTCAGCGAAATATTGATCGATATCATGCAATATCGGATCATTGGCATTATCAGTCTGTACCAGCACCTCTTGCACCACTTGTGCCGCAACTTCAGCATTTATTTGTGGCCCAGGTTGGTTGGCCTGATCCAAGACATCCTCTATCAGTTCTTATGGCTCAGGGACGACCTCTGCCACATTAACAACCAGCGAACCATGATTTGATGGCACTACGTACTGAGGATTGATCACATAACCAAAAAGTTCTGTCAACTGAGGCTGCATATCAAAACGCCTCGAGGTATGCATAAACATTGCATTATAACCTCGCAGCTCGATAATATCCACATGTAGATCGGCTTGAATAACCCGCAGATCAGGAATAGTATCCCTGATAATCAGCATGCAAAATCGTGGATATATCAAAAACTGGGATATAACACCTCCCGTGATCTGACGAACCAATTCACCAAAAATATAATCCGAGTAACCGTATGGTTTATTGTAAACCAAGGACAGTATAGCTGATAGCACTGAAGGACTCAACTCGTCATAACCTCCCTTCTTGGGACCAAAAATAACAAGAACATGCCACAAAAATCTCCACTCTCCGAAGACCAATGCCTTTAAGAACTGACGTCCTCGCATGGATCCGACGTAGCCCTTACGTACAAGTGCCCCCTCAATGAAGTCCGAAGGAAACACTGTAGGACCGTCTTCCTGTTCAACGGTGCCCAACCGTAAAATGTTGCGAAGATCGGGGGAAGAAAATATAACAGGACGATCATTTACCTGTGTTCGAATCACTGGAGGATTCACAACGGTATCATACTGAATGTTATCCCAGAATTGGGATAATAGGTCCTGTGATAAAGTCGGTGACTCAGTGATAGCATATTGTATTCTGGAACGAGCCAGGAATGTAAGAATCCGAGCCACACGTGCAGCACCTCGTGCAGTGACGTCTAAGTCAACCAGCACGTTGTGATGAGCTGCAAATTGTCTAGCTATATCTGTAATGTAAAGATCACACAAATGTCAGACAATTAGTTTAACATGTATTGATGAACTTATATAATCTACGACTCGTAATTGAACGATTAAGTTGTGAAACTTAATTAACAATTATAGTCGTTAATCATATATACATATAATCAATAAGTCTAACTGTTTGCTTAACCTGTTACAAGAAGTCTCAAGTTTTAAACATATATAACTTATTACGAGAAGTCGTAAGTCTTATATAAAGAGTATATGGTTTTTCGTGTTCACATTTAAGTCGACACGACTAACCATATAACATATTAATTTATAACTCTTAATCAAGTAATTAATCGAGAGTTCGTACGTTAAAATTAGTGGTCAACTCGCAAGTCAATTCGCAAAGGCATTCAACTCGCAGAACAACTCAATCTGCAAGTCAACAAGTCAACTCGCAGGTCAACAAGTCAACTCGCCAGTTTCAACTCGCAAGTCAACAAGTCAATTCGCAGGTCAACAAGTCAACTCACAAGTTTCAACTGGCAAGTCAAGTCTGCGAATTGAGTTTGAACTCAATTCGCAAGATGAACTGCCTTGATGACGTCAGATTCAAAACACAAATTTATCAAGTTTTGGGACAATCGAGTTATTGCATTGTGTACTAGATAGTGTGAGTAACATAAACCCTAAGATTTCTTGTTATTTAACGCACTAATTTGTAGAATTTTGGTCAAATTTTAAAACAAAACCCTCGTATAATAAATACGTCGATTTTGGATTAATTAAACGGTGAAAGCTTTTGATTTATACCTCAAAATGTTCACAATGTAAAAGTGATTACACTAGATGAGGTGAAATCGTCGTTTGTAAAGTGAAAATTGCGAAGAAATTGCGAAATCAAGTTCTCGGCTCGTTTCGCAGTAAGTCAATTGGCAAAGTGTTTTAAGTCGGTTCGCAGAAAATAGTAACTTTGAGCTGTGAACTCGTAAGCTTTTATAGGGAGTTGACTCGGCTCGCAAAGTTGACTCAACTCGTAAAGTGGTCAACTCGCAGGCCAGGTTCAAGTCGCAGGTCAATTCGTAGAGTTTGACTAAAAAACCAAATTTTATACTTGGTACAATTTTAAGCCCACACAGTACATACAAGTCTAAAATAAGAGTATTTTTCACTTGTTTTGTAACCGTAAATCAACACGAATGACAAAATCATAGAATAAAATAAAATAAGAATAGAAACATAACATAAAAATGACAAATATTCATGATAAACATTGGCATCAAGTACCTTTTATTAAAGAAACAAATAAAAGAAATAAAACATATGAGAGGGCGTTAAAAATTTATGTGCATAGGGATCATATTAGAAAGAATAAGTAGAACCAATTGTTTAGTAACAAGTCTAAGAAGATAGTTAGTATACATACCTTATGAAATTCTCAATAAGTTACAGAAAACTTTCAACTTAACCATTTATCAACTTATAATTATGAAAGTATAACTTGGTTACCTTGTTCCACACAATATAATTCGTTCGTTTACAGTAATTAAGAACAAATGATTCATCAAAATGAAACGTTCAATTATCATAGACATCTCAAGACGATTACCGATATTATGATCCACATAAACAAACTCTATACTGATTTCCAAGCAAACCTTTTATTGTTGGTTTGCATGTTAACTAATATGATCCAAAAATATGACATACTGAGAAATCAAGTAAAACACATAACACTGTATCTTTCAGATTCAAGGTAGAGGTTACTAAATGATGTTCTGTTCGAAACATATAACATACCCTTGAGTTATTTTAAAATCTGACAAACATCAAATCTGTTTTGAAGATACTAGTGGTTCTAGATCTGTACTTTGTACAACATAAGATCCCTTAGTATGAACAAAACCAGTTTGAAACCATTGGCAAAACTAAAGGAGTCAGGTCTGTACTTAGTACAACAAAGTCACCAGTAGTTTTGCTAATAGCCATAATTCTTACTATTTGTCTTGACACATATTCATAGATCCTTGATAACAGTGTACAGTTATACTATAGTTCAACAATTAAGACTTATGTCATACATCATGTAGCAAATCACATTAGATAACACACAGAAGAATTATTGCTTATTATATGCTCAGAAATCATAGCAGAATTTGTCTACCAGTACATCATATAATGAAGCTGTCTAGATTTATTCTTTCAAAGAAAATAATAACATGTGGATAAAGGTGTATACTAAAATAAATATAAGTAAAAGCCTGGTTGTAAAGATGTAAAGTTAATGTAACTAACTGGAACCTACTAACATATCTAACTTATGACTTTTACTTATTATTATTAAGCTTATTCTTCTAATGTACTATCATTTCCCAGCAGATAAAACCTTAACATTTTTATCGGAGGCGATTCCCCTCAAGTAACAAGCAAATGAATGCCATACGCCTACTCCCCCCTTACAACTATCTATTACATAAGAACAAATAGAAAAATAAATACTAACTATTACATAAGAACCTTGTGGAAGATTCATCATTCTAGATTTCTCATTCTATTCAATTATACCAAAGTATCAAATCGAGCTCTGTCGAATGCCTTGGTGTAGAGGTCTGCTAAGTTATCTACGGATGGAACCTTAGCTAACCTTATCAGGTTTTTCTCAGCACAGTCTCTAATAAAGTGATGTCGAATATCAATGTGTTTAGTCTTACTGTGCTTTACTGGATTATTGGTTATAGAGATCGTTGATTCATTATCAATTATCATAGTAGTATTTGTAATGTTCAACCCATAATCCCGTAGTTGCTGTTGAATCCACAACACTTGAGAACAGCAACTGCCAGCAGCAACATACTCAGCTTCTCATGTAGAAATGGTTACTGGGCTTTGCTTCTTGCATTGCCAAGATACAAGTCTACCACCTAAGAATTGACATCCTCCGGTAGTAGACTTTCGATTCTGATTTCATCCACCATAATCCGAATCAGTATAAGCAACGAAATCAAAGTCTCATTCAAATCGGATACCATAGTCCCAGCTTTGGCTTCCCTTTGAGGTAAGGAAAGATTCGTTTTACAGTGTGCATATGAGACTCTTTCGGATTAGCCTGATATCTTGCGCAAATACACAAAGCAAACATAATATCAGGTCTAGATGCAGTCAGATACATTAGTGATCCAATCATGGCCCTATATAGGGTAGGATCCACATCCTGACCACTCGATGTATCGGGACCAAGTCCATGATTTTCTGGAATAGGAGTTTTGTAGATCCGATATTCATCCATCTTAAAACGTTCTAACAGCTCATGTGTATATTTCGATTGATGAATAAAGAATCTGTAGGATCGTCTATAATGACAGAATACATGCAAATCAACGTTCAACAGCTAATGAGCGGAAATCAATAGCTAAACACAAGTACGTTTTTAATCACAAGCACAAACAATATTGTATTAAGAATTATAATCAATGAACGAATACAATACTGACCACAGAAGCAGAAAACACATCCAAAAGCTCTTCTAGAAATCGTCAAGTTCAACAACAACTAACAACTGAAACCCTAAGCGCATATTTATAGGTAACTAATCAGCGACATAGTGATATTGGTGATATCGCCTATGCGATATTGTCAATATCGCCTAAGCGATCTTGCCAATGTCGCCTAATACAGAATGTAACTAATTAATTACAACTCAAAACCTAGACCAAGTGACAGACACACTAATGTACCAATAGAATCCATCTTTCTTTTGGTCAACTTGTAACCCTAAGAAAAAGTTCAACTCTCCCATAGCAGACATCTCAAACTTGTTTTTCATAACTTGTTCAAAGTCTCTACACATCTTTTCGTCAGATGACCCAAAGATAATGTCATCGACATATACTTGAACAAGTAGAAAATCTTTCTTCTTCCATTTTACGAACAGTGTACTATCAATTGCACCTCTTGTAAAGCCATTTTCAAGAAGATGCGTTGATAATGTCTCATACCACGCCCTTGGAGCTTGATGTAACCCATATAAAGCCTTATCCAAACAATATACTCTATCTCGATACTCAGGATTAGTAAATCCTGGTGGTTGTGAGTGTAGGTTCCAGGGGTCTGGATCTACGAGATATTCAAGTATAAACAAGTGCGGAATCCTTGAATATACCTAACGATAATCAACAATTTATCACGAATACGTAAAGAACACTAATATATACGTCTTTATTGAATATAACCAATCTTTACATTCAATCAAGACTAAACCCTCAATACAAACGTTTTCTCTCTCTCTCAAGACAACTGAAAATCTGCTCTCAAAACTTCTTCTCAAATTCGTACGAACATGGACATATATTGAGCTCAAGTTCGTATGGGCTGGGCCCTACGAACTTAGCCCATGTCCAGGCCCATACGAACTTAGGTAAGTTCGTACGAACTTAGACAAGTTTGTATGTCTAAGTTCGTATGTATCTAAGTTCGTACCTACTTTAAGTTCGTACGAACTTATATACCTACTTAGACAAACTTAAACATTTACAATTACAAAGATAAACAAAATGACTTATTACAAAACTAGAAGCTGTTGTCACACAAGATGTACCAACAGACTCCCCCTTGACAATAGCTCTAGTTGTCTTCAGTCTTTAATCTTTGTAATCTTCAATGGCGACCAGCATACATACCCTTTTCAACACAAATCTTTCACAATCTTCTGATATCTTCAGCTTTCATGTCTTCAACTATCTCTGTAGTTTCATAAAGCTTTATCAGATGTTGACTAGACTCCCCCTTAACCTGTTCAAGCGTACCAAACCTTCCAGTTGAAGAGTTAGGCAGCTCACATCCCATTTGTCACTGCTGTGTAGTAAGTCTTCATGTTGAAGAGTTAAACAGCTCACATTCCATTTACTTTGAAGATCATTTTGATGACCATTATTTCGTATACTTGGATCATCGTCTCTGTCTAGTCTTCCAGTTTCTTTTCAGCTCCACCTCTTTACAACCAAACCAGTCTTCTTCTCCTATCTTTTAGTTGAAGTAACCAGTCTTCTCCCCCTTAGGATCGGTCTTTTCCCCCTGAGCTGCCGCGCGCTTCAACAAGGGATGTTTCTCCCCCTAAGCGATGGCTAGATCATATGGTGAGATAGTTGCAATAGGTGTAGTTGGAACTGTTGTTGTAGTTGTGGGTGTGGCGGTGGTTGTGGGTTGGATAGCGTGCTCACTAATGATAACTCGACTAGATCGTCTTCTTGTGGACCTTCTAGGTAGTAACGAGGTATCATCAGCAGAATCATTAGCATTACCGACTTCAAATCTGTAAGACAGACAAGAACAAACCAAATACAGGTGCACATAAAGTGAAGTATACTAGTTAGTCAAGATAGAAACCTGCAATAAGGTAATACAATGACAAACTTGGTATATTTTACTTTATTTCATGAACTTGTAGTAGGGTCGGAAATTTAATGAATCAAGTAGCTACGCACAGTAATACTTAGGCAGTTTAATGAATCACAAGGTTGTGACCAATCAAAAATAAAGATCTCCCGAACATAAAGAACTAAAATGTTGAAAATACTAACGAACAGAAAAATTAAAACAAATATGAAATTATTCATATTGAAATTTACATTCTTTTTGTGAGAGTCACTGAGACAAAGATCGTATTAGCCATATGCGTACGATACACAGTTAGGAATTGAAGTATTCCATTGTTATTATGTATGTAATTTATAGTTCAAGACGATTATCGGTATTGTGGTCCACTTAAGCAGTCAACACTCAGAATGTTCAAGTACACGGTTAGTTATTGTTCATGAGTAACTATCTATCTCACATTTGATATACCCTTAGAATCAAGAAAGTCCAGAATTCCATGTATTGGATGTTTTATCTGAATGTCATCTTTAAAGTCAAGTCCGTGTATATTTTTAAGCAATGTACATTGGTACATGTTGCAACTATAGGACAAGACTAGGGTTAGAGACAATCAAATCTAAAATCAAACCAGAGGTGACAGGTCTGTACTTTCGTACAACAAAGCGACATAGTTTGACTAGAGACCTTGAAAACGGTATTCTTGTTTCGCGGTCGAGGTTGCTCTATGTTTAGGATACACTGACTGAGTCTAGGTCAACATGTTTCAAGAAGTAGCAAAAGAAACAGTCAGTGAACCCCCCAGATGAATTGGTTTATATTATCCAATAACATGTAGTCAGGTACAGTCTATCTCCTAAGAATTAAGACTTAATGTCATACATCAAAATAGAGATTGCACAGAATAATCGTATTAGTTAATATTGATTAAGTACTTGAAAACCGTTATGTCGTATGCCTACCGATACATCGTATGATGAAGCTATTAGTTACGTTGATAATTAAGGTACATTGGACTGTGTATGTACTGCATCTTAAAGCCACATATATTTAATGTTCTAGGCATGGGTAATGTTGTCATCATTTCTTTGCCTTTAGTTCAGTGACACTCAAGTTTTGATATTTTTCATAACTTACTAAAAATAGAAACTAAACTATGGATAGTGTTCGTAAGGAAGATACATTATTCAGGATTGATCATACCATTGAGTTGAACTAACAACTCAAAGCGTGATCTATCAAAAGCCTTAGTATACAGGTCAGCAAGATTATCATCAGTGGGAATTTGAACTAATTTAATCATCTGTTTTTCAGCACAGTCACGAATAAAGTGATGTCGAATATCTATATGTTTCGTTTTACTATGCTTAACAGGATTATTGGTTATGGAAATTGTGGATTGGTTATCTATCATCATAGGGGTATTAGTTAGATTTAAACCATAGTCGCGGAGCTGTTGTTGTATCCACAAAATCTATGAACAACAACTACCGGTTGCGACATACTCAGCTTCGCAGGTTGAGATGGCGACTGAGGTTTGTTTCTTGCATTGCCAAGAGACAATGCGACCTCCTAAAAGTTGACATCCTCCACTGGTGGATTTCCTGTTCTGATTACACCCTCCATAATCGGAGTCATTGTAAGCCAAGAAGTCGAAATTGCCTCCGGAGGGATACCAAAGACCTAACTTCGGTTTTCCCTTCAAATATCGCAATATCCTCTTCGCAGCCTTCATGTGAGATTCCTTTGGGTTAGCCTGAAATCGAGCACACAAACAAACAGCAAACGTTATGTCAGGTCGTGAAGCAGTTAAATACATGAGCGATCCAATAATCGCCCGATACTGAGTTGGATCCACGTCTTCGGAACTCTCTGTATCTGGTCCAAGGTTGTGGTTTACGGGAATTGGGGTACTGAATGACGAACAGTCTTCCATAGCAAACCGTGCAAGCATTTCATGCACGTACTTGGTCTGATGAATGAAAAACCCGTCTTTCTTTTGATCCACTTTTAATCCTAAGAAGAAGTTCAGCTCCCCCATAGCACTCATCTCGAACTTCCGCTTCATTACCTGCTCAAACTCTCTGCACATGTTCTCGTCAGATGACCCAAAGATGATGTCATCGACGTAGACCTGTACAAGTAAGAAATCCGCCTTTTTCTATTGAACGAATAGTGTACTGTCTATCTTGCCTCTCTTGAACCCATTGTCCAAGAGATAGGTAGACAGTGTCTCATACCAAGCCCGAGGTGCTTGATGCAATCCATATAGAGCCTTGTCCAATTTATAGACCCGGTCTGGATGGTTTGGATCCTAGAACCCTAGCGGTTGTTCGACATACACTAATTCTTGTACTTTCCCATACAGGAAGGCGCTCTTGACGTCCAGTTGATAGACTTTGAACTTTTTGTACGCAGCATATGCTAGAAATAGACGAATAGCTTCCAGCCTTGCTACTGGTGCAAAAACCTCTGTATAATCTATCCCTTCCTGCTGATTAAATCCCTTGACCACCAATCTGGCCTTGTTCCTTGTGACAATCCCGCGATCATCACGTTTGCACTTAAATACCCATTTGGTGCCTATCGCAAACTCTCCCTTAGGTAGATCAACTAGCTCCCATACCTTGAGGTTTTTGAACTGTGCAAGTTCCTCTTGCATTGCCTCTACCCATGAGTTGTCTTTTAGAGCCATCTGAACATTTTTCGGCTCCACTTGAGAGATAAAGCAACTATATAGACATTTATGTATTATCCTAGAGTCTTGGATCGATACATAAAGACTAGTGCTTTCAATAATACCTCTACGTGTCTTTACACTTGAACTCGGATCGCCAATGATATTCTCGATTGGATGATCTTTGTTAACCCGTGTCGAGACAGTAGTATCAACAGGTATATCAGATTCAAGGTTTGACCCTATCTCCCCCTCAGTTGTTACATCTTCTTCGAAATGGACTTTGTCGGAACTTGTAGCTACAGAAGTTGAAGGTTGTTCATCCGAACGCGGATCAACATCTTCTATCTGCTCTTGAAGAATTTCTTTTCCGTTACCTGTTGAAGTGTCGGAACATGAAATATTGGATCTTGGTGCTAAACCATCAGCATCATCATCCAGAATTGAATATTCCAATCCCGAAGTGCCACTATCACTTAGGAGAGGAACGTTGAACGTCTTGAAGACTCCATCATAGTCATATAACCAATCAGGGCTAGTATGAACTGCGGGAGTGTGTGTTGTGATTTGAATATTAAACACAATCTCAACGCGTCCAGCTGTTTTGTTGAAAACCCGTTTGTTCGGTGAACCAGCAACATAACCGAGAAAGAATCCTTCGTTAGCCTTTTCACCAAATTTCGGTTGATTTTTGGTTTTCAAAATAGTACAAGGTACCCCGAATGGTTCAAAACCTGTTAGATTGGGTTTCCGACGGTGTAAAAGTTCATAACAAGTTTTGTTAAGTCTTTTAACAGTTAGAACCCGATTGAGGACATGACAGGCTGTATTCACTGCTTCCCCCCAGAAAATGACGGGAAGTTTTGAATCAGCTAGCATTGTCCTACCAGCTTCAATCAACGTTCGGTTCTTGCGTTCAGCGACTCCATTCTGTTGTGGTTCATACTGTGCACTGAACTGATGTTGTATGCCCTTACTTAAGCAATAGACATTCAACACCGTGTTCTTGAATTCTGAACCATTGTCGCTTCGTATTGTCTTTACTCCTCGATTATATTGGTGTTCAACTTGGGTGAAGAAATTCATCAGCGTCTGAGCTGTTTTATCCTTTGTGCCCAAGAAGAATACCCATGAAAATCGTGAGTAATCATCTGTCACAACTAGGCAATAATGATTTCCACCAATACTCCTAACATTCATTGGACCAAATAAATCCATGTGAAGGAGTTCAAATGGTGTGTCAATAGAGTTATGAGTTTTTGACTTGTGAGGCTTTTTGTGCTGCTTCCCTTTCTGACACGGCACACATTTATCCTCTAGCCCAAAACTCTGCAATGGTACACCCTGAACTAGATCATTGCGAACCAGGTAGTTCATTTTCCGAAAGTGTAGGTGTGCCATCCTCCGATGCCATAGTTGCGACTCAATCTCCGAAGCTTTAGATAATAAGCATGTCGACGCCGTAGAAAGTTCGGCGATACTCATGTCCATCACATAAGTATCGTTCTTTCTAGGTGCCCTCATGAGAATCCACTCTTCAGGTATCACAAATCCGGGTTTCGGGATCAATGCTTCTCTATCTGTGAAATGAATAGAGTGTTCTTTGTCACAAATCCGAGGAACACTCATGAGATTATGCTTTAGCTCCTCAACATAATTGACTTGCTCTAGCATAATTTTCCCATTAGTGACATTGCCTGATCCCGTGATTTGTCCTCCTTTTGCGCCTGCAAAGTTTACATGGCCTCCCCTTTTAGGTGCAAAATCCACCAAAAGCTGCCTTTCCCCCGTCATGCGCTTGGAGCAACCGCTATCAACATACCACCAGTTCCTAGCGCGTCTTATTAGCTCCTGCACCAAAGATGAAAATCATTTGGTATTAAGGGGGACCCAAGCCAGCACGGTCTTGGGTCGGCCATCCTTATCAACAAATGAGAATTCTTTTAGACATCCATCTCTCTTTTCAAGAGACTTGGATTCTCTAGAATTCTTACTAGTTGAGGAATGGGAGGAACTTCCACTAGGCGTTCGTTCCGGAGACTTTTGAAATAGTCTCTGACTTACTTGCCTTGGGTTTGATGTAGATCTAACATTAGATTGATAGTTCAAATTTGAATTCTGAGAATTCCTATTATTACTATTTTTGTTAGAAATACTTTTATTTGGTGTTTGAAAACTTTGTGGAGTTTTCGATCGAATGGTTTTTCCCGAAGAACTGCCTTTAATAGGAGTAGTGCTCCGAGGACTATCATTTATCGAAAACTTCACTGGAGTAAAACGTGGTTGAGATCTCTGAAAACTAGGAGTTCTCTGATAACCTATTCCAGTTTTACTCGATGTTTCAGCATTTTCCTTAATTTTAATTTTAATTTCATCCTGGAAAACACTTGCCATGTTCTTGTTTACGCTAGTCTTCTCAGGTGATGTATTTAACTTTGCTTGAGAAGTACTAGCTTTAACAGGTGATTGGTCTTTCTTCACCTTTGTTAATGCTATGTCTTTACCTTTGTTTGGACATATACTTACTACATGTCCTTTTTGGGAACATAAAAAGCAAGAAAGTTTCTCCGAGGCCTTTTTAGGAGCCTTGAGAAACTTTTGTTTGTCCAAATTAGATAAAGTTGGAGATGAGTCGTGTTCTGTTTGTTTACCTTGGTCATGAACATTTTCAGATGTAGGTTTCACAAACTTAATACTGTGTGTAGGTTCTTGATTTACTTCCAACACACCCTTATTTTCGAAAGAAACTTTCTTTTTAAGAGTGGGTTTAGATGTCATGGAAGTTTCAGATTTTAAGATATTAGTAGCAGAACCAGACTCAGCTCTCTTTGTTCCAAACTTTTCAGAGACCGCTGATTGATTAATAGAGTCAGTTTCTTGTGACAGCTCAGGTCTATTAATGAAAGAATAATTATGATTGAATGGTGGGGGTACTTCACGGTATCCCACTCCACTATGATCATATGGCGATTTTTGAACACTTAGCATATTGTCTAGAGTGTCAATTGAGAAACGTCTCATCTCAAGTTTCTGATGAAGTTCAACAATTTTCACTTTAGCATCTGCTAATTCCTTTTCTTTTTCAGAACACTGTTTGGTTAAATCTGATACATGTTCATGAGCCAAGTCAATTATTTGACTCTGCTCATTAACTGTATCTTTTAAAAATTTTAAATCTTTTTCATCAGAATTTGATTTATTAACCAATTCAGTATTTCTATGTCTTAAGATTGAGTTTTCTTCTTTCAATAAGTTTAACTAAGCAGTCACAGAATTTGATGATTACATTAACTTTTCAGCCTGCTCTGCAAAGTTAGTACATAATACACATGCATTTACAACATAGTCTAAATTTAAAAATACCTTATGCTTCTCAGCATCCAAGTTTTCCATGTACGCTATGAAATCCCTAGTACTCATTGTATCAGTTGATTCTAGCTTGACAATCCTGGTCTCTGAAGTAGATACTTCATCCTCAGCCCTCTGCTCTTCAGCGTTCTCTGAATCATCCTTAACCGTGTTCTCAGACGTTTCCCCGTCCACTGATGCCATAAATGCCTGAGATTCTTTCACTTGAGTACTCCAATCATACAAACCTTCTTGATTTTGAACCACCAAAGCTCTGGAGTTTGAAGTATTTCCAGAGTTTAAAGTTCCTCCAGATGTTCCTTGAAAAGAGTATCCCAGTCTTCCCTGGTGCGAAGCCTGTTCTCTCATTGGTCTTTGACATTCCCGTGCAAAGTGCCCGAAACCATCACAGTTATAGCACTTGATTTTGGTCTTATCAAAACCAACTTTTCCTCCTACAACCTTCCGACCAGTGCGATTCATGAACCTTTGTGTTCTTCTTGCGATCATGGCCATTTGCCATTGTAAGTCCATCTCTTCCAAATCATTAGGGTCAATCTGATCATAGTCCCTAGTAAGCATCGCAGGATCAGTGATCTTTCCCTGAAGGAAGTTTTCGTGAGATGCCACAAATGATGCAAGCATCGCAAGATGATTCTCAGCTGAGTTCATGCTCATAGACATTGATTTGAACCCTTAAGTGATTCCAGATGTTGGGTTCCTATCTTTGCCTGAATCTCCAGATGAAGCAATATAACAAACACTGCCGTCAGAATTTCTGATAACATTATTTGTTTCGGACTGTCCAGTAAAGAAAGCTGTTACTCCATTTCTTGTAGATGAAGTAGAATCAGACTTGGTCCCGTGATAAACACTGGGATCTTGAACCTGACCAGATCCCGTCTCTTTCTTCTTCATGTTCAAGTCATACACTCTCAGTTTCCCTACAACCTCTTCAAGCGTCAGTGTCTTGTAATCACTGCTCTCTTTAATCAATAAAGAGTAGATATCCCATTTAGCAGGTAACGCTTCTAGGAGTTTATTATTCTTGACAATGTCAGTGAATTTGAGTCCTATATTGTTCATCTCAGTCATTAAGTGATAATATCTAATGATGATATCATCTAATGACTCGCCGTTTAGATGCTTAAAAACATAAAACTGTTTTGTAAGCAAATCTACTCTGTTCTCCTTAATCTGTTCATTTCCTTCAAATCGCTTCTCTAAAGCTAACCAAAGCTCCTGAGAAGTATTGTTTTAGGAAATGTATGCTTGATCTCTTGAGGCAAGCACATAGAGCAGATAGCGCTTTATTCTCTGCCTCATACATACGTTTATCTTCATCTTTCATGGCTGAATAAGAATACACCTTTGGTTTTCCGTTAAAGTCATAGGTAGGTGCATCATATCCTTCACTTATGCAGATCCACATCTTAACATCATTGTATTTAGCAAATGATTCAAAGCGCTCTTTCCACCAAAAATAATCTTCAGCCTTTAGCAGTTTTGGTGGAGAAGTAGATTTCCCAACTTCATGGTCCATCTCTATAAGTTTGTTTAGATTCGACATCGTAATTTAAATTGTACTGAATTTCCCTCCAAAAATTTCTCGAAAATTTTCTGTGTAAAATTGAAATTTTCTCAAACCAAAGTTAGACAAAGGTAAGCCTAAATTCAACTTTAGATGAAAGAAAATTTTTAGAAATTTCCCGCCAAATAACTCTTTTTTTATTTTTTTTTTTATTTTTTTTTCGATTTCTGTAAAAGTTACTGGTAGGTTCGAAGGTCAACAAAAGTGTACGAATTTAAGTAAGTTCAAAGGTCAAACGAACTTAGGTAAGTTCGAATGGTCAACGAACTTGAGTAAGTTCGAATGGTCTAAGTTCGTACGAACTTACAGATGTCAATAAGTTCGTAGGAGACTCTAGGTTCGTATGAATACAGTAGGTTCGTACGACGAACTGTCAAAACCCTAATTCGCAAATTTTCGAATCTGGGCTATCCAAATGCGCCGTTTTCGAATCTAAACACCTAATTAGTGAACTTTAACACTTTTGAACGTGAAAATCAGAGATTTTAACGTCAAAATCGTTCGTGATCGATCGTTCTTTATCGTTTCAATATCTCTAACCTTAAAACGAATTGTTTAAAGGCTCTGATACCAATTGTAGGTTCCAGGGGTCTGGATCTACGAAATATTCAAGTATAAACAAGTGTGGAATCCTTGAATATACCTAACGATAATCAACAATTTATCACGAATACGTAAAGAACACTAATAAACACGTCTTTATTGAATATAACCAATCTTTACATTCAATCAACACTAAACCCTCAATACAAACGTTTTCTCTCTCTCTCAAGACAACTGAAAATCTGCTTTCAAAACTTCTTCTCAAATTCGTACGAACATGGACATATATTGAGCTCAAGTTCGTATGGGCTGGGCCCTACGAACTTAGCCCATGTCCAGGCCCATACGAACTTAACTAAGTTCGTACGAACTTAGACAAGTTCGTATGTCTAAGTTCGTATGTCCTAAGTTCGTATGTATCTAAGTTCGTACCTACTTTAAGTTCGTACGAACTTATATACCTACTTAGACAAACTTAAACATTTACAATTACAAAGATAAACAAAATGACTTATTACAAAACTAGAAGCTGTTGTCACACAAGATGTACCAACAGTGAGACATACACCAGTTCTTTGACTTTGCCATACAAAAAGGCACTTTTAACATCTAATTGAAATACTTTCATTCCCTTAAAGGAAGCAAATGCTAAGAACAACCGAATTGTTTCAAGCCTAGCCACTGGTCCAAACACTTCCGTGTAATCAATTCCTTTTTCTTGATTAAACCCTTGAACCACTAAACGGGCTTTATTGCGAGTAACGATTCCTCGATCGTCTCTCTTGCACTTAAATACCTATCTAGTTCCAATTGGATATTCACTAGTAGATAAATCAACCAATTCCCATACTTGTAATTTGGAGAACTGAGACATTTCATCCTGCATTGCTTCGACCCACGAGCTTTCTTTTAGTGCCATTTGCACATTTTTAGGCTCAATTTGTGAGATAAAGCATGAATATAGACATAGATTTGTAATCCATGTCTCTTTCATTTCAGCATACACGCTTAAGTGAGTGGATGTACTAGCTTTCGATTGATTCCGAGTTTGAACAGGAGAATTTGGATCAATGATGATATTCTCAATCGGATGATTCCTATTCAATCTCGTTGCAGATACAGGTTCAACTGGTAAATCATGTTGTAAGTTAGTACCAATTTCCTCTGATGGTGGTATATCATTATTAGTAGTAGAGGTCCTTAATTGTCTCAAAGGAGTAAGAATATCATCTACAATCCTTTGAGAAACAATTTCAGGATCTACATTCTCTTGAGATATATCAACTGAAGGTTGTTGTGACCTAATAGTTGAAGCTTCATCAGAATCAACAATAGTCCTAATTCCAGATGTTTGAACATGCGATGTTGGAAAAGAACTAAGATCGTCATCTCCAAACAACAAATGCTCGGGCATCTTTGAATTACTGACATAGTCACTGATAGGGACTTTAAATGACTTGAAGAGATCAGAATAATCAAATTGCCAATCTAATCCCTTATGCAAGTCATGTGTGTAGCTCATAACTTCAATGTTATAAACTATTTCCACACGTCTCGTAGATTTATTGAAGACACGTTTGTTTGGTGAGTTAGGCACATGACCTAGGAAGTATCCTTCGTCAGCTTTCTCACCAAATTTAGGTTGATGGCTAGTCTTCAATAAAGTGCATGAAACTCCAAAGGGTTCAAACCCTTTTAAGTTTGGTTTCTTATTGTTTAAAAGCTCATAACAAGTCTTGTTCTGCTTTTTAACCGTAAGAACTCTATTCAGAACATGACATGCAGTATTCACCGCTTCCGCCCAAAAGATGACCGAAAGCCTTGAATCTGCAAGCATTGTTCTAGCCCCTTCAATCAACGTTCTGTTTTTCCTTTCAGCTACACCATTCTGTTGAGGTTCATAAGGTGCGCTGAATTGATGTAGTATCCCTTTGCTTAAGTAATAGATATTGAACGTTGAATTCTTGAACTCTGTTCCATTGTCACTACGAATTTTCTTAACTCTTGTTCTATAGACATTCTCTATTAGATCTAAGAACTCAATAAGAATACCAGGAATTTCATCCTTAGATCCCAAAAAGAACACCCAAGAGAATCTAGAAAAATCATCTGTGACAACCAAACAGTACCATTTGCCACCTATGCTTCTCTTACTTATGGGGCCAAAGAGATCCATATGTAGCAACTCAAAAGGCGATAGGATTGAGTTTTCAGTTTTAGACCTGTGTGGTTTCTTATGCTGCTTTCCTTTCAAACAAGAAACACACTTGTCTTCAAACTCGAAACGTTTCAATGGTACACCGAGAACTAACCCATTCTTGGTTATATAGTTCATTTTACGAAAACTCAGATGTGCCATTTTCCTATGGCATAATAGTGAGTCTGCTTCTGAAGCCTTGGATATAAGACATGTAGACTCCATTGAAGTAATACGAGCACCCATGTTGATAGCATATATGTCCTTCTTCCTTGGAGCCCTCATCAATATCTATTTTTCGGGAATAATGAAACCTGGCTTTAGGACTAAGGCCTCTGTCTCATTGAAATAGGCAGGATGACCTTTATCACAGACTTGGGAAACACTCACTAGGTTGTGCGTTAGTTCTTCAACATAATTCACATCCTTTGTAATGTCGCTAGATCTTGGTTCGATAACGGATTATCTTTAAGTATTGAGGTGCGGAATCCCTCAATACGTTAGGTTTAAGCTTATATAACTTTACTATCAATTAAAGGACTTCGTTTTGATTATTAACTAAGTTAATCACTCAAAACCGAGCCTTTAATACTATAATAAATATATCTGCACGAAAAACGAGGAGAGTAATTAAATATTTGGTGTGTGTGTAAAGAGCACGGATTTCTAGATCTCTCTTTAATAATGAGCAGCATTAAAATATTTATATCTGGTTCAACTCGCAGGCCATGGGCCTTGCGAGTTGACTCAACTCGCAGCCCATGGGCCTGCGAGTCCAGATGGACTGCGAGCCCACATCTCAGCTCGCAGGTAGGTCCTGCGAACCGAGAAAGATGCGAGCCCAAAACTCAACTCGCAGGTAAGACCTGCGAGTCCAGTTTACAGCGAGCCCAGATCTCAACTCGCAGTTGAGTTGCTGCGAGTCCAGATTGGACTGCGAGTTGAGATCTCAACTCGCAAGTCTGTTGACCTGCGAGTTGACTTCTCAATTCGCGATTCAGACTTTAACTTAAAATCGATATTTGTCTAATAACATTTAACAAATAATAATAACAAGTTAATATCATATATTACAAGTCTAAACCAATTTATACAAGTTTGATAATAAATACACTAGTCCTATTACAAGCTAGATCTATTGTCACAATAACATGTCCTAACAGACTCCCCCTTGACAATAGCTCTAGTGTCGTTATCTTCAACTTTGTCTTTGGTCTTTACTTGTAAATACTACTGCCCATATGAATCTTCATTCTAATACAAGTCTTCACCATTAATTGATAATCTCTTGCAAGATCACCCCATGCTTCAGTCGTTAAGATCCTGTTTTCGTTTAACTTCAACAGGTCCTTCCTCGACAGATTCATCAGGTGTCGATGGTCATAGACTGTTAGAATTACTCTTTCTCCTCCTTCGACTTCATCATCAGCTTCAACCATGACAGCTTCACCAATCTCTGAGTCCACGTGCCAGTTCAGAAGATTTCCCAGAATATTCTGTGGCATTGTCTTCAGTGGTATCTGCTGTATGCACTTGACAGCTGGATAAGTTTTCTTCCTTAATCTTCGGCCAGTTCTCTGACTTCGTTCCTTTAATTTGATCGTCTTTCCGACTCTTGGCTTAATCTTCTCAAACTTCATTGATCTACCCTCAGTCCGAATGATTCTCTCAACATACGTTGCGTAGGGATCATTACTGGGATTTATCAGTTCTAAGCGTGCCAAGTCTCGAATTTCAAATCGAGGAAGCGAACTGAATACTTTAAGCTTCTTATCGAAATATTGAACTCCGTCAAATCTTTTGATAGCGAAAAGTTTCAAGTCAGAATCAAAATACCAGGCGATGATCCCCTTCCTTGGAGCTTTCTTTCCAGTTATATCTACTTCAGACATCCCAACCTTTTGCTTTCTCCTTTTCAGAGGTCTGAACATGGGATTATTTCTGAGTTTTTCTGGAAGGTCATCTTCTGATTCAGAACTGGTTGAGTCATCTAGACTTTCATCTAACTCAACAACCCTTTCTCCATCTTCTTCCTGGATGACCACTTTAGTTGTAGATGGGCTTACAATGTGTTCAACAACATCAGCGTCAAGATCTACACATTCGTCTGTCCCATCATTAACAATGAAAGTCCAATCTTCAGGAGGTACAAACTCTCCTTCTTCAAGGTCAAAGTCAATGTCCTCATCTAATTCATCTGGCATGTCGCCTTCAGAATCTGATAAGTTCAACATTTCATGATCTATAGAAATACATACACAAATAGATTAATATCATAAGTTCTTTCATTGATTTCCCTGAATCAATCTAAGATTTTTCTTATTAATCCCTTTGTGTATTTAAAATATATTATATATATATACTTATTCAAATCTTTCATCGATTATGATAATCAATCTAAAATTTGAATAAGTCTTATAATATGCGAACATCATATATTATATGATCCTATAACTCTTTTATCGATCATAGTCAATCTAGACTTACAAAAGGCTTATAATATATGAACATTCATAATTATAACATTTTAAACATTCAAGTTTAAACATCTTAATTACAGAATTATATTACAAAATAATTCAAAGTTACAATGTATTAATAATTACAATCAGTCTATATTAATACAAGTGTCACCTTCTTCAGCTCCACCCTTCGCAGTACCAGCACCAGCTCCACTACCACTTGCTTCAGCAGACTCCCCCTGAAATGTAGTCTGCTGACCAGTCATTGAAGGACCAGCCAGCTCACTTTCCTTTTCAGCTGAGGGATCATCGTCTTCATCATTCTTCTTTTTCTTCGCAAGCTCATCTTCTTTACAAGACTCTTGGAAGGCCTTAATCTCCCTTTGAGATGGCACGTCCTTCAGAAAGGTGTGAGCAAGGCGATTAAGTCTATCAATTTGCCTCTGCTTGTCAGCTACATCATCTATCAGATTGTTATTCGTCTTGATGAGCAGTGAATAGGCATCATTCTGATTAGTCATGTTATCAGACATAGACAGCATTTGAGAAATCAAGAATTTGACGGTTTCTTCCAACTCTCGAACTCTGGATTCTAAGCTATTAATACGATTAGAATCAGTCGCAGAGGAGGTGGATGGAGCAGCAGTAGTGGTGGTTGGTGGCGTGGGAGCGGGCGGTTGCATTTTCTTCGCTATCTCGGTAGCAACATCGGTTAATAGACGTGCGGCAACCCTGCTAGATTTGGAGGTTGGGTGCGAAGACGGGCGAACCAAAGCAGCAATCATTTCAGCCTCTGAGGGCGTAGAACTTGATTGTAGATGAGCTGCAGAGGTTGAAGCTGTTTGTCTGAGCCGCTTGCGAGGTCGAGTAATAAGTACCTCCTCCTCTTCTTCTTCATCCTCATCTTCTTCGACAAGAACAAAATCAGGATCCTGATCAACGGCTTTCCTCTTTAATTTCAGCGCCGGATCCATAATCAGTCTTGATCCTTTTCGAATCATCCCTTCTGGAATCCCAGAGACAAACCCAGGAGGTCCAGAGTCATCATCATCATCATCAGAATCAGATTCAGAAGCCGGAGCAGCTTCTTCATCTCTTCCTGATGGTCCAGCAGCATCAGGTGCCTCTGTGGATGGTTCTTCAAACCTTGGTGCCTCAGCAACATACTGATCCACATCCTGCATGATGGGATCATTGGCATCATCGTTCTCAGCCAGTACTTGCTGCACCACTTCAGCTGCAATGTCAACATCAACTTGTTGCTCTTGCTGATTTGCTTGAATAAGAACCTCCTCAATCAGTTCTTGTGGCACAGGAGCACCCTTGGCCACATCAACATCTAGCCAACCATGATTTGGTGGCGTCACATAATCGGGATGGATCAAGAACCCAAACAGCTCTGTCGGCTGTGGTTGCATCTCAAACCTTCTTGAGGTGTGCATAAACATGGCATTGTAAGCCCTCAGCCCGATGGTATCAACTTTTAAATCGGCTTGAAAGTCTGGCAAGTCAGGAATCGAAGCCCGAATGATAAGCATACAAAATCTGGGATATAGCATAAACTGAGACCTGACACCTCCCAAGATTTGTCTAACAAATTCTCCAAAAACATAGTCTGAAAAACTGTATGGTTTATTGTAAACCAGTGACAGTGCAGCCGATAATAGAGAAGAGCTAAGCTCATCATATCCTCCTTTCTTTGGCCCAAAGATCGTGACCAAGACATGGAGTAAAAATCTCCATTCTCCGAACACGAGGGCTTTCAGAAACTGACGGCCTCTCTTGGGTCCAACATACCCCATACGTCCTAAAGCTCCCTCGATAAAGTCCAACGGAAACTCAGTTGGTCCATCTTCCTGCTCCGTAGTTCCCAACTGTAAAATGTTCCTAAGATCTGAAGCAGAAAAGATAACCGGACGATCATTTATCCTTGTTTGGATGACCGGAGGATTCACCGATGTATTATATACAATATTTGCCCAGAACTGGGTTAGTATATCTCGTGATAGGGCCGGTGACTCGGTGATAGCATATCGAATCCTCGATCGTGCCAGATAAGAAAGAACCCGAGTCAATCTAGATGCACCACGGGCATCTACGTCTAAATCGACCAGAACATTATGATGTCCAACGAATTGTCGAGCCATATCTGTAATATCAAAGATCACACAAATGTTAGACAATTAGTTTAACAAATCTTGAGAGACTTATATAATCTACGAACTACAATTGAACTATTAAGTTAAGAAACTTAATTAACAATTATAGTCGTTCATTATATATAAATTCAATAAATCTAATGTTCGAATGTTCGTTTAAAGGTAATACAGCTTATTACTCAAAGTCGTAAGCCTTATAACCATTTAAAGTGTACAATTTTACGTGTTTTCATTTAAGTCTACACGTCTAATTGTTAACTAATTTATAACTCTTAATTAATAAAAATCTAGAGTTCGTAAATTAAATTAAATTACAAATTAAAAAGAATTTCAACTCGCAAGCAGTTCAACTCGCAGGTCAACATAAGTCAACTCGCAAGTTCAACTCGCAGGTCAACCAAAGTCAACTCGCAAGTTCAATTCGCAGGTCAACATAAGTCAACTCGCAAGTTCAACTCGCAGGTCAACCAAAGTCAACTCGCAAGTTCAACTCGCAGGTCAACCAAAGTCAACTCGCAAGTGGACTCGCAGGAGCGGGCTGCGAGTTGAGTCTGGATCTCAACTCGCAGCATGAACTGCCCAGATGACATCATCTTTTCAAATTTATTTGGCGAGATATAACATGATCAAGCTATGTCATCTTGTTCAATAGACTCAGATTTACACAAACCCTAAGGTTTCTTGTCTATATGAGCTATAATTTTGATGATTTTTGTAATTTAAATACCAAAATCCTCATTTTATTAAAAATGTCGATTGTGGGTTAATTACTTGGTAAAATTAGTTGCTTTTTACCTCAATAAGTTCACAACGTAAAGATGAAAAATATCTAGGAATTGAAAAATCCGATCCTCAACAGAATTTTGAAAATGAAGCGAATAAATCTCGGTTCGCAACTGTGTGGGTTCGCAATTGATTTTGGATTCGCAGAACTGTGTGGGGTTGTATGCGGGCTCGCAGGTATTTATACATGTTGACTCGGCTCGCAGAACTCAACTCGCAAGCCCAGTCAACTCGCAGCACTGTTCTCGGCTCGCAATTTTTGTCTAAAAATTACATTTTAATTACAAAACGTCATTTTTAAGTCCAAGTCGCGTACAAGTCTAAAATCTGAGGATCTTTCACTTGTTTTTCTTATGGAATAGCGAACAAGTCTAAAATAAAATATTTTTCACTTATCTTGCGTGGAAAAAGCGCACAAGTCTAAAATAAAATATTTTTCACTTATCTTGCTTGGAAAAAGCGCACAAGTCTAAAATAAAATATTTTTCACTTATCTTGCGTGGAAAAAGCGCACAAGTCTAAAATAAAATATTTTTCACTTATCTTGCTTGGAAAAAGCGCACAAGTCTAAAATAAAATATTTTTCACTTATCTTGCTTGGAAAAAGCGCACAAGTCTAAAATAAAATATTTTTCACTTATCTTGCTTGGAAAAAGCGCACAAGTCTAAAATCTGAGGATCTTTCACTTGTGTTGCGATCATGCGATAACATGAACGATAAACATAAATAAATAAAATTAAATTAAAGAAGATTTACTAAAATAAGAAAAATGCGAACAAATGCATAAAAAATGAAAATAAAATAAACGACAATGATTCATGATAAACATTGGTATCAAGTACCCTTGTATTAATGAAACACTTTGAAGAAAAATAAAATACAATAAAATAAAGTAAATTAAATCCTAATCGAGGGCATTAAGAAATTTATCGACAGTGGGATCATATCAGAAGGAAACAGCTGAACCAAATGATGAGTAAAAAGTCTAAGAAGATTGTTAGTATGCAAACCTTATGAAATTCACAATAAGTTACATAAGAACTCACAACTTAACCATTTATCAACTTACATTTATAAGAGTATAACTTGGTTACCTATATCCACAAAATATAATATACACATCAAAATGAAGTGATTTAAATATCATAGACACTTCAAGATGATTACCGGTATTATAATCCATATAAACAAAGTCTACACTGATTTCCAAGCAAACCTTTTATTGTTTGAATGTGTATTACCTAATGTCATTCAAAAATGACATACTGAGAAATCAAGGATAACACATAACACCGTATCTTTTTCTTTCAAGGTAGAGGTCACTAAATAATGTTCTTTGCGAAGCATATGACATACCCTAGAGTAAATTTAAAATGTGACAAATATCAAACTCGTTTTGTAGATACTAGTGGTTCTAGATCTGTACTTAGTACAACAGAAGATCCCTTAGTATAGACAAACCAAGCTTGAAACTATTGGCAAAAGTAAAGGAGTCAGGTCTGTACTTAGTACAATAAAGACACCAGTAATTTCACTAACAGCCATAATTCTTATTATTTGTCTTGACATATTTTCATAGATTCTTGATAACAGTGTATGGTCAGACTATCTTTCATCAATTAAGACTTATGTCATATATCACATAGTAAATCACACTAGATAACATACAGAAGCATTTTACTTATTCTATGCTCAGAAATCATAGCAGAAATTGCCTACCAGTACATCATATATTGAAGCTGTCTAGATCTAAAGTTTTTCAAGCAGATTATATCGTGTGGAGAGAGGAGTATA
Organism: Logfia minima; assembly: GCA_963921325.1. Taxonomy (NCBI): domain Eukaryota; kingdom Viridiplantae; phylum Streptophyta; class Magnoliopsida; order Asterales; family Asteraceae; genus Logfia; species Logfia minima. The sequence continues at coordinate 31,880,567 of OY992764.1, forward strand.
CTAAAATAAAGATAAGTGAAGGCCTGGTTTTAAAGATGTAAAGTTCATGTAACAAATTTGAATCTACTAACACATCTAACTTAAGACTTTTACCTACATTTATTAAGCCAATTCCTCTAATTTACTATCATTTCCCAGTTGATAAAGACTTAACCTTTATCGAAGGCGATTCCCCAACGGTAACAAGCAAATGAATGCCATACGCCTAACCCCCTTTTCCCTTATTATTATTATTTTTTTTAAAAAAATAGGCATAAACTAATAAATAAGACCAGCTAATTATTACAAAATAACTCTATGGAAGACTAATCCTCTGGATTTCTCATTCCATTTAGTTGCACCAATTTCTCGAATCGAGCTCTGTCGAACGCTTTGGTGTATAAGTCTGCTAAATTATCCACAGATGGAACCTTAGCTAACTTTATCAGGTTTTTCTCAGCACAGTCTCTAATAAAGTGATGTCGAATATCAATATGTTTAGTTTTACTGTGCTTGACCGGATTATTGGTTATTGAGATCGTTGATTCATTATCAATCATCATAGGAGTATTTGTTATACTCAACCCATAATCAAGCAATTGTTGTTGTATCCACAGAACTTGGGAACAACAGCTGCCAGCTGCAACATACTCAGCTTCACATGTAGAAATGGCTACTGAGGTTTGCTTCTTGCATTGCCAAGAGACCAGTCTACCTCCTAGGAATTGACATCCACCGGTTGTAGACTTTCTATTCTGATTGCATCCTCCGTAATCAGAATCAGTGTAAGCCACAAAATCTAAGTCTCCATCAGTCGGATACCAAAGTCCCAGCTTCGGTTTCCCTTTGAGGTAACGAAGAATTCGTTTTACAGCTTGCATGTGAGATTCTTTAGGAGTAGCTTGATATCTTGCGCAGACACATACTGCAAACATTATATCAGGCCTTGATGTTGTAAGATACATTAGTGATCCAATCATGGCCTTGTAAAGAGTAGGATCCACGTCTCTATCACTCGATGTATCTGGACCAATACCATGGGCTTCCGGAATAGGAGTATGAAAAATTCTTGATTCTTCCATCTTGAATCGTTCTAGAAGCTCATTAGTATACTTAGTCTGATGAATGAAATATCCATCTTTCTTTTGATCGACTTGCAATCCTAAGAAAAATGTCAATTCACCCATTGCTGACATCTCAAACTTGTTCTTCATAACCTTTTCCAATTCACTACACATCCTTTCGTCAGATGACCCAAAGATGATATCGTCAACATATACTTGAACAAGTAGAAAGTCTTCTTTTCCATTTCACAAAGAGTGTACTGTCAATTCTTCCTCTTGTGAATCCATTCTCAAGAAGATAAGTGGACAGTGTCTCATACCACGCTCTCGGAGCTTGATGTAATCCATATAGAGCCTTATCGAGACGATATACTCTATCTGGATACTTTGGATCAGTAAATCCCGGTGATTGAGAAACATACACCGTTTCTTTGACTTTGCCATACAAGAAGGCACTTTTAACATCCAGCTGAAATACTTTTATTTTCTTTGAGGCTGCAAATGCTAAGAATAACCTAATTGCTTCAAGCCTAGCCACAGGCGCAAACACTTCATTGTAATCAATCCCCTCTTGTTGATTAAAACCTTGGACAACTAGACGAGCTTTATTGCGAATTACGATTCCTCGATCGTCTTTCTTGCACTTAAATACCCATCTAGTTCCAATTGGATATTCTCCAACAGGTAGGTCAACCAACTCCCAAACTTGCAATTTTGTGAACTGAGATAGTTCTTCCTGCATTGCCTCGACCCACGAATTTTCCTTCAAAGCTATCTGAACATTCTTAGGTTCAATTTGTGAGATAAAGCATGAATATAGACATAGATTTGAGATCCCTGTCTCGTTCATTTCAGCATACAAGCTTGAATGAGTGGATGTACTAGCTTTAGGATTTCGAGTCAGAACAGGAGAATTTGGATCACCGATGATATTATTAATTGGATGACTCCTATTAATTCTTGTTGAAGTAACAGGTTCAACTGGAATATCATCCTGTAAGTTGGCACCAATTTCCTCCAAGGGTGGTATACCTTCATTAGTAGTTGATATCCTTAATTGTCTCAGAGGAGTAAGAACATCATCCATAATCCTTTGAGAAGCAATTTCAGGATCTTCACTCTCTTGAGGTATATCATCTTGAGGTTGTAGTGACTCGATAGGGGGGACCACATCAGTATCGACAATATTCCTAGCATCAGACGTTTGAGCACTCGATGAAGGAGTGGGATCCACATCTCCTGACAATAAATGCTCAGGAATGTCTGAGTTACGGACATAGTCACTGATAGGGACTTTAAATGACTTGAAAATGTCGCACCCCCAAGACGCGTGGCAGCGGAAGGTATGGGGTGTCATGGGGGCGCCGACCAAATCAAATATCACAACACAAGAGTTACAACAACGACCTCTATATGAGACATTTTCAAAAATCATTACATTACAAACTTAAAAGTGTTTACATAAAAGCTAGGAGTTCGCATCCGATTTGTAGAATCACATAACTATTATTACAAAATATAGTAAATGCAATCTAATTCCTTGGTTGTTTCAAAATATGCGACTCGAGCTATTGCTCCCAAAGCATCCTACTGCGGCTGGTCACCTGAGAATACATACTAAAAGAGTCAACATAAAGTTGGTGAGCTCATAGGTTTGAAAACAATTGATATTATATTATATGGAACGTGTGGAACACAAGATTTCCTGTTTGTATCATCCAACAATGATAGTAATGTATTACAGAAATGTAAAAGAGGTGTATATTGTTGCCATGAGCCCATAGTTCGAGCTTAACTGTGGTGTCGGGTCACAATCAAGTGCCACGATCGTGGTGCCTCCCAGCGAGTGCCTAATCCAACACTCGTAAGAACAAATGATAATGCGTCCGTTTGACCAGTTAGTGCGACTAACCCGGACGGGGGGAGTCAATCCCAAATAGTACTATTCATTAACATTCACGCTATAACGATACTAACAAGCTATGTGTGGGGGACTTTCAGGATTAGTTAAATAACTCATGCAACCAATATATCGTGTTTTGTACTTGTGTTCACATAGAAATAGCAGTTGTTAAAAAGCGGTTGTATGTATTCTCACCCCTGAGTGGAAATAGTAGAAAAAGGGGCTATGAAACTCACCTGAGATTAGCCTGTTACTTAGCAAATAACAAGTAGCAAGCAATTCGTGTTCCCAATAGTAATCTTCTAACGCCCTAGACGTATAAGATTGTGTAAGTAGATGTCTCAAAAGACCATCTATAGCGATTGTATAAGTGGAGGGTTAATGTCCACTTATAAGTTAGTAGTTCACTTAACTAGTATGTCCGTTCTTGTTTACTTATCGAAAGACGTGTACGAAACGTTGGTGAAAGTTTGTGAAAACATAATGTTGATTAGAGTGGTAAGTGGGTGGAACCCACGAATGACAGGGGTCCGGGGGCAGCGCCCCTGGTGACGGGGTCCAAGGGGTGGCAACCCCTGGTGGGGTCCAAGGGGCAAGGCCCCTAGCTGGGGTCGAGCTGGGTTTTTAACCTACATCTCTTTAGTAAAAATGCTTTGATTCTGGGTTTTTAGCGACACAAGGCTTGTGTCGCTAATGTGATCTTGGCGACACAAGGTTAGTGTCGCTAAGGTGGTTTCGGCGACACAAGGATAGTGTCGCTAAGGTGACGGTTCAAGGCTATAGCGACACAAGGATAGTGTCGCTAATAACTACTGGGCTTCAACGACACAAGGACCAAAACAGATCAGTTTTTCCAATTTTATTTCGTAATCTAAATGTTCGAGAAAAAATCCAAGAAAAATATATGTTGTTTCTTATTATGTTAGGTACTTAAAATAATTTTTATAGAATTTTTAGACGAGTTTAAGTATTTATAAAAATTATGGATTCTCACAAGGGTCAAAAAGTAGCCAATCAAGAGACATGCAAGGTGATTGAGTTTCTGGGCAGAATGCGTGCGTTTTTGGACAAGGTCATCTAAATGACTATTTTTCTCAACGAAATTTATGAACTTTTGGCGGTGGTTTCAAGTCTTTTAGAGATGTAAATCTCGAGTTATGACTAAAACAATGAGAGACAAATTTCTGCCTTTTTACCCAGCCCGCCTACATGTTTTTGTAAAAATTATTTCAGGTATCAAACGAGCTCCAAAAATTATGAGACCAGTGGAAAATGAAAGATAACTTCTTAAACTTAATTTTAGCCTTTTGAATCGTTGATTTTGGTCAAGTTTTGAGGTAGATATCACCTCCCAAAGTTGGACAAATTTTCTGGCCGGATTGCATGCAAAGTTCTTGCATGTTTAAAGTTATGAAAAACGATTTTTATGTATTCTTTTGGACATATATTAGTTAAGTGAGCACTTTAACATGTTTATAGGTGAATTACAAGTATTATAAAAGAGTTGTATGTTCTTACAAGATTGAAAACGGATTGAAATGGAGAGGAAGGTGAGGAAAGAGCTTGATTTCTTGACTTTTCTTTGAAATTATGGTGGCGGCTTGTGGTGGTGGAGTGGTGGTTGGTGGTGGTGATGAGGTGGTTGATGGTGGTGGAAAGATGGCAGATTTTAGAGAGAGAGAGAGTTGAGAGTGTAGAGAGAAGGAGGAGAGAATTGGTGTGGGTTGTGTGTGTGAAATGAGGTGTAGGGGAGGTGTTTTGTGGGGTGGGCTTGGGCTTATTTGTGGTGGGCTTCTTGGATCAGCCCAAGCCGAATTGGGCCTGGCCCAAAAGTGTTTCGGGCTCGTGACTCGTTTTCTAGACTTCGTGTTTCGTTCCCCGTTCGTTTAAACGTTAATTTGCGGTTTAAAAAGTTGATAATTTACGTCGAGCTTTTGTATATACTTTTAAATTTGTGAATAATATTCGGGATAAGTAAGTATTCTTAAATTATTAAATTGAGTTACAAAAGTATATTTCGGGTGTCAATCGGGTGTCGGGCTCGGTTTGCGCGTTTTTGTCGCGTTTGATACGTTTTTAAACAAAACGTCAAAGTTTTTCGTGTATTAGTATTTGAAATAATAATATAAGGTATATAACCACCATTTTAACTATAAATATGATTACGTTATCTATGGAAAGTTTTCACCAACGTCGTATAAATAGTCGGACCACGTCCGGTTGTTTTGCGTAATTACGAAAAATTACGAAGGTGTAATTCAAACAATTACGTAAGTGTACATACACATATATACAAATAGTTGCAAATAATCACAAGTACTTAGCCTAATACAGAACTAAATACACGAAATTTGAGTTCTAGTTTAAGGTAATCATTACCCTAAAGGGTCGGGTGTCACATTCTCCCCTTGTTAGGGGAATTTCGTCCCGAAATTAGTTTGTTGTCGCAGTCTGTGGGGTATCTACGAATAGATGAGGGTATTTCAGCCGTATTTGGTCTTCCCGTTCCCAAGTGAATTCAGGACCACGCCTAGAATTCCACCGGACCTTAACGATGGGAATTCGACTATGTTTTAAACGTTTGACCTCACGGTCCATTAATTCTACGGGTTCCTCGACGAAATGGAGTTTGTTATCAATATGGATTTCGTCGAGCGGGATAACAAGTGTCTCATCAGACAGACATTTCTTCAAGTTAGATACGTGAAAGGTGTTGTGCACACTACTAAGTTGTGGTGGTAGCTGCAGACGATATGCCACCGGACCGATTCTTTCAAGAATTTCGAATGGTCCAATGTACCTAGGGTTCAGTTTACCGCGTTTGCCAAAACGAATGACACCTCTCCAAGGTGACACTTTCAAAAGTACTTTGTCCCCAACTTGGAACTCTAGTGGTTTGTGTCTCACGTCAGCGTATAGCTTCTGACGATCACGAGCGGCTTTCAGCCGGTTTTGAATGGTTACGATTTTCTCGGTCGTTTCATGAATAATTTCGGGACCGGTGAGTTGACTATCGCCCACCTCGGTCCAACAGACGGGTGATCGGCATTTTCGACCATAGAGTGCCTCGAAAGGTGCAACACCGATGCTGGTGTGATAGCTGTTGTTGTATGAAAACTCACATAAGGGTAGGTGGCTTTCCCAATTGTTTCCGAAGTCAACTACGCAAGCTCGTAGCATGTCTTCCAAAGTTTGGATGGTTCGCTCACTTTGACCATCGGTTTGTGGGTGGTAAGCGGTGCTCAAATCCAGGCGAGTACCGAGAGCTTTTTGAAGTGTTTGCCAGAATTGAGAGGTGAAGCGGCTATCTCTATCCGAGATGATCGAGATGGGTATGCCGTGTCTTGCTACAACCTCTTTGATGTAGATGCGAGCCAAACGCTCCATCTTGTCGGTTTCTTTGATAGCTAGGAAATGGGCGGATTTTGTGAGGCGATCAACGATCACCCAAATGGTATCGCAACCGCTCGGGGTTTTCGGCAGTTTTGTGATGAAGTCCATGGTTATTTGTTCCCATTTCCATTGGGGTATTTCGGGTCGTTGAAGTAATCCGGAAGGTTTCTGATATTCGGCCTTTACTTTGGAACAGGTTAAACATTTGTTAACGTAAGTGGCTATATCGGCTTTCATGTTAGGCCACCAATATCGTTGTTTGAGATCGTGATACATTTTATCGGAACCAGGATGAATAGAGTATCGGGATTTGTGAGCTTCATCCATCACCAAATCCCGTAGGTTCCCAAAGCTTGGTAACCAAATTCGGTCGGAGAAGTATCGGGTTCCGTCGGATTTTATTTCAAATTGCTTATCCATGCCTCGCAAGGCTTCGTTTTTAACGTTTTCTTCGTTGAGTGCTTCGAGTTGAACGGAAGAAATTTGAGTAGTTAGGTTGTGGTGAACTGTTATACCAAGGGCTCGAACTCGAAGGGGTTTTAGTCGTTCCTTTCGACTTAGGGCATCAGCAACAACATTTGCCTTACCCGGGTGGTATCGGATTTCGCAGTCGTAGTCGCTAAGTAACTTGACCCAACGACGTTGTCTCATGTTTAATTCCTTCTGATCGAAGATATGTTGAAGGCTTTTGTGGTCAGTGAAAATGGTGCACTTGGTACCATATAGATAGTGTCTCCAGATTTTAAGTGCGTATACAACGGCTCCTAACTCTAAGTCGTGGGTCGTATAATTCTTTTCATGGGCTTTTAATTGTCGTGAGGCATAGGCGATAACTTTATCCCGTTGCATTAGCACACAACCAAGTCCCTGGTGTGAAGCATCACAGTATACCACGAAGTCATCGTTGCCTTCGGGTAGGGACAAGATCGGTGCGCTGCAGAGTTTCTGTTTCAGGAGTTGGAAGGCATATTCTTGTTTGTCGGTCCAATCGAATTTCTTGTCTTTTTGAGTCAGGGTGGTTAGATGTTGGGCAATTTTGGAGAAATTCTCAATGAATCGCCGATAGTATCCAGCGAGTCCTAAGAATTGACGTACTTCGGTTGATGGTGGTGGAAAGATGGCAGATTTTAGAGAGAGAGAGAGAGTTGAGAGTTGTTGATACATATTAGAGTGTCTGTCAGTTGGTCAAGTCTGTACTGTGTCTGTAAATGTAATAGAGTAAATAAAGTTACATTTTCTGTGTACTGCGACACAAGGCTTGTGTCGCATAAGTGATAGGTGCGACACAGTGCTTGTGTCGCAATAGTGAATCCTGCGACACAAGGCTTGTGTCGCATAAGTCGGCCAGATTAGTATAAATACCTCTAATTACTTTGTAATTAGGTTAGACTTTTTCATTAGTTTTCTCTGTGTTTTTGGCTGTATTTTCTCAGAGATAATTTGATCACTTGCAATATAAAGTTCATACTTCATTGAGTTTAATTGTTTTAGCTTTATTATTGTGTTGTGGTTTGATCTTGCATAAGATTCGTGACGATTTGATTCAAAGGTTCATAGTGGGATCAACAATTGGTATCAGAGCCATAATCAATAGATTTTGGTGGTATCAAATCGTTTGGTAAATTGTTTACACTTATTTTGATTATTTAACATCTTGTTTTGGTGTTTGATCTTCATTACAGGTGTTATTGGAGCTGAATTGTGTTATTTTTGAACCCTTGTAACTGTGATTTTACGAAATTGGTTAATAAAATTTGTTTAGGTTTCAAAAATTTCATTTTTTTGAGGTTTTGGCATCAAACAGCGCCGTTTTGCGACACAAGCTTGCGACATAATATTTGTGTCGCTGTAGGGTTTCTTGCGACATACTGTTGCGACATAATCTCTGTGTCGCTGATACTACTCTTGCGACATAACCTTGTGTCGCTGGATTCCTTTTGCGACATAACCTTTGTGTCGCTGACATCTCTGTTGCGACATAACCTCTGTGTCGCCTTTGCCTCATTTGCGACATACCGTTGCGACACAACCTTTGTGTCGCATTCCTCAGTTTCCAAATTTTTGAAAAGTCTCTTAAACCCAGTATCATGTCTGCTTCTACTTCCACGTCGCTTCAGCAAGTTGGAGCTATGTTACGACACAATAGTGAGGTGGGTTCCACGAATAAACCTCCTATGTATACAGCTGGGATGAACTACCTCGATTGGCGTCAACGTTTTGAGGCATTCGTATCATTTAATGATGCGGAAATGCTTATCTACTTAGAAGAGAGATATGAACGCCCTGGTAGAACAGGTATTTTTAATGGACCAATACCGGAGAAGTCCATTAAATCCATGACTCCTGAAGAGCGTAAGGCCTTCGACACCGAGCGGAAAACGTACTCCGCTATTACCATGGCCTTACCCCAACCACTACTTAGACAACTCCGACATCACAAGACTGCATACGATCTTTGGAAGGGGTTCGAGAAGAAGTGTGGAGGCAGTGATCAATACAAAAGGAACAAACTGGACTTAGTGAAAAAGCAGTTTGAAGTTTTTGATATGCTGCCTACTGAGTCATTAGAGGATATGTGCAGCAGATACTCACAACTGGTGAGTGAATTAGTCGAAGGTGGAGTCACTCTTGACAAAACCGATTTTAATAAGAAACTTCTGGGTTCCTTACCCAAGAAGTGGAATACTAGAGTGCTGCTCATGGAGAAAGATGAGGACATTATGGACATGGAGCTTGACGATCTCATCGGTCAGATTGCTGCTGATCTCCTAGATATGCAAAAGAAGGAAACTAAAGCTACTGCTCATCTACAAAATCCAAAGCTCTATGGCGTAGATGCTCCTGCTGCAGCAACTCATGCTGCCGGAACTGCTTTTCTATCTGGGGGATCCGGTGCTCCTAGTACATCTGGAGGCTTTGGATACAACACCACCAATTCTTCCAGTGGAGGTGCTGCTTATCAAAATTTCAAAGGCGCATCTCCTGCAGTTGCCGAAGAACACGCTGTTGTGTTTACTGCTTTCTTGTCTGCTTACGATGATTTCTTATCAAACAAGAATAGCACCGTGTCCTTGACTGAAGAAGACTTCAGTCAGATTGATAATGAGGAACTTGAACGCATGGACTTAAAGTGGAGCATGGCAATGCTTACTAGGCGTGTCAAGAACTTTCTTAAGAAGACTGGGAGGAAGAATGTCACAGACCCTGAAGAGAAGGGTTTAGGATTTAATAAGAGCAAAGTTAAGTGCTACCAATGTCAACAATATGGACATTTTGCTCGGGAATGTGACAGAAAGAAGAACCCACCCTCTGGGTTATCCAAACCTTCCCAACACCATTCATCGGACAAGACTAGAACTGAAGAGAAGGCTATGGTTTCCGCTGCGCTCCTTCTCTCAAATAATGCTTGGGAATGGTCTGATCCTGATGAAGAAGACACTGAACGTGCACTGATGGCTGAAGTGCATGAGGTATATGATGAACCATTATCTTGTGTGTCATGCATTAAACTAACAAATCAATTAAACAGGTATAGAGAGGATACTACACGCCTTAACACTGCCATTGAACAGTTAAATGAAAAAAATGATATGTTACGTGACAGTGATAAGGCAAGTGGTCAAAAATTAAAAGCTATTTTAGAAGAAAAGAAAGAACTTAAAGCTAAAATTTTTGAACAACAAGATGAAATTGGTAGCTACGTTGATATGTTATCATCAGTTAAAAGGGAACTTGTTGAATCACAAAATGAAGTTTTAAACTTAAAGAAAAAGCTTTCTAACTTCTCAACATCCTCTCTAGTCTTTGACGAAATCCTACAGGCTCAAAGAACTGACACAAAGAGCAAGGCAGGACTTGGCTTTCATCAAGTCCCACCTCCTAAAAACTATCTTCCGATGCCTGTTCGGGAAACTGTCAATGACCTGACGTCTGTTTTGACTGAGATAGACGTCAAACCTATTAAATCTTCTGTGAGCATCAAGATAAGTAAGCCTGAGTTTATTAAGGCTGAAAAGGTTGTCATTGCATCATCTCAACCTAACACTAGTAAGCCCGTGCTTGTTAGGGATAATTCTAGTAAGTCTGAATCAAGTAAGACTCAAAAGGTTGAGATCATTAAGTCTATTAAGGCTGAAAACCATCAGACTGAGCCTATTAAGTCTGATTCTATTGTTGAGCCTAAATTAGGAAAGGCTCTTTCTGTGCTTCCTCCAATCATTGAAGAGAAAATTGAAATTGAGGATATCACTGATCTAGAGTATAGACCAGTTAAAAAACATGCTAAGCCTGAGAATTATATAATAACTATTGAAAAGAATGAACAGGCTATTACAAAAGAAAAGGGTAAAGCTATGGCTGGACCTCAAAAGAAGATTATTAATAAAACGAATATTTTAAATAAATCTTCTCAAATGTTTTCTAAACCATCTGTTGTTGAATGCTCACGTAAAAGTAACTGTTTAACACATGTTTCTTTTGGGAAAGCTCATCGTTTTATTCCTCAATCTAAATTGAATGTTGAGCTAAGATCTTGCTTCTATTGCAAGAAGCAAGGTCACTTGATTAATGATTGTCCCGTGCTTGCTAAAAAGCAGTCAGGGAAACAAGGGTTTAAAGTTACTAAAATTCAAAATTCTTTTAAGAAGCCCATCTCAAAGAAAGGCTCAACCACACCTGTTCCTGCTGTAAAGGTAAACAACATTGAGCAAACCACTTTGAAAAATACAAAGCTCAAAGTTGTTGCCAAGCAAGTAACCAAACCAAAATAGGTTTGGAAGATAAAAGAATCTTCTCAGGATTCTGCATCCGACAATAATTCATCAGTCAAACATTCCAAAATATTTGAAAATAAAATTTTGACTGATGTTGTTGTTGTTGATGATGTCACTGGAGAACCCAAGACTATCAAGGCTTGGGTCTCCATTACTAACTAGTTCCCTTTTGTTTTTGGTGCCGCAGCAATCCGACTCTGTAAAGAACAGCAAATGGTACATCGACAGCGGTTGCTCCCGGCACATGACCGGAGATGTCTCTCTCTTATCTGAAGTCCATGCCTATAATGGAGGGTATGTGGCTTTCGCTGGTGACAAGGGAGGTGTTATTTCTGGCCAAGGAACGCTTACCAATGGAATGGTAAGCTTTGAGAAGGTGAACTTCGTAGAACAGCTGCAACATAATCTTCTCAGTGTCTCACAAGTGTGCGATAAAAGGTACACTACTGCTTTCACAGACACTGAGTGTTGCATCTTGAAGCCGGGATTTGTTATCCCTGAGGAATGGGTGCTACTGAGGGCACCCCGGGAGCGTGATACTTACATTCTGGACATGAGTACTGTGGAAACAACACAACTCACGTGTCTCTTATCCAAAGCTCCCGAGAAGGAATCACTGCTATGGCATCGTCGTATGGGACACCTGCACTTCCGCAAAATGAATTATTTGGTTAAGAATGATCTTGTGCGAGGTGTTCCCCGACAATCTTTTGGTTTAAACGATCACTGCGTCCCATGCCAGAAGGGAAAACAACTTAAGAAATCTCACAAACCAAAGTTGGCCAATTCCACTGAAAAGCCCTTGGAGCTTTTTCATATGGATCTTTTCGGGCCAGTTCGAAAGAAGAGTTTGGGAGGAGCTTCTTACTGTCTGGTTGTGACGGACGATTACTCGCGATTTTCGTGGGTATACTTTCTAAAGACCAAGGATGAGGTGCCGGAAATTCTCATCTATTTGTTTGACAAATTGCAAAATCTATGTGAGTTGAGGATTAAGAAGATTCGCAGTGATAATGGTACGGAGTTTAAGAACTCCATTATAGAGCTTTACTGCTTGAGTAACGGGATTGAACATCAATTCAGTGCCGCGAGGACTCCACAACAAAACGGAGTCGCAGAACGAAAGAACCGAACCTTGATTGAAGCTGCTCGCACAATGTTATCTGATTCCAAGCTTCCAATCACTTTTTGGGCTGAGGCTGTTAACACGGCCTGTTATGTTCTAAATCGGGTTCTAACGGTCAAGACGATGAACAAAACTTCTTATGAATTGTTCAACAACCGCAAGCCGAATCTTCAGTTCCTTGAACCGTTTGGGTGTCTCTGCACGATTTTGCACACCAAGGAACGTATTGCCAAGTTCGGTGAGAAATCATGTGAGGGTGTCTTTTTGGGATTCTCAAACAACTCACCTAATAAACGTGTGTATAATCTCGTGACCAAGCGAGTGGAGGAGCACTTTGAGGTTACTTTCTTCCACTATACCGACAACCCTCAGGGAAAGGGACTCGAATACTTGTTTGATTATCAAATTTTGTTCGATTCCTTCAACCTTCCTGAGGAACACGAAGAACAAGAAATTGTAACGTTACTTCATGGGTTGGATCTAGTATCTAACAATTCTACTGCTCCTGTGTCTCCTCCATCTCCAGCCACACCCGCCAATGATCCTGTTGTCTCTACCGACTCTCCACCTACGCCTGCTCCTGCGAGTGTTCTTGATGAGGAACCCATGTTTGAAGCTTCCGACCTATCTCCCATCTCTGAACCAGAACCATCACCAGCATTCGATCTTCCTGATACATCTGATCTTGAGCTCGAAATGGAGGCTGACTCTACGAATCTTGACTCTGTCATTATTCCAGCCCACATTCCGAGTTCTCGTATCAATGTGTCACATCCGGTTGATGCTATCATTGGTAACTTAAATCAGGGAGTACTGACCAGACGTCAACTTGCTGATGCTGAGTCTGCTTCAACATCTACACTTGCTGACGATTCCGAACCTGTTTGTCTAGCTTCGCACATTGAAGAATGTTTTCTTTCACAAGTGGAGCCGAAGAAGACTGCTGATGCATTGAAGGACCCTCACTGGGTTGAAGCGATGCAAGAAGAACTTCAACAGTTTAATAAGTTGCAAGTGTGGACTCTGGTGCCGCTTCCCAAGGGTGTTCATCCCATTGGCACCCGTTGGGTTTATCGAGTCAAGAAGGATGACCGGGGTGTTGTTATCCGCAACAAAGCACGACTAGTGGTCCAAGGCTTCACTCAAATTGAAGGATTGGACTATGATGAAGTGTTTGCCCCGGTTGCCCGTTTGGAATCGATACGTATATTTTTGGCGTTTGCCTCATTCAAGGGATTTCGGGTATATCAACTTGACGTGAAGAGTGCTTTTCTTTACGGTCAAGTTGTGGAGGAGGTTTACGTGAAGCAGCCACCAGGCTTCGAGGACTCTGTCAATCCGTCCTACGTTTGCAAGCTGGACAAGGCGTTGTATGGTCTTCATCAAGCTCCTAGAGCTTGGTATGAGAGACTTGCAACGCATTTGTTGAAAAATGGCTTTGTACGGGGTATGATTGACAGTACTTTATTTATTAAACATGCAGATAACCATCTTTTGTTAGTGCAGGTTTATGTAGATGATATCATCTTTGGTGCTACCAAGGATGATATGTGTAGAGATTTCGAACGAATCATGAAGTCGGAGTTCGAGATGAGTGCTATGGGGGAGCTAAAATTTTTCTTGGGTGTGCAAGTTGAGCAGTCTGCTAAAGGGATTTACATCCATCAGTCTAAGTATGTTAACGACATGTTAACTCGCTATAACTTGACTGATTGTAAATCCTATGGGACGCCTTTGGAACTGAACCATCATCTTGGTCCAGCAGAGGACGAAGAGGACTGTCCGGAAAAAGAGTACCGATCTATGATTGGTTCTCTGATGTATCTCACTGCATCACGTCCGGACATTGTCTTTGCAGTCTCTCTCTGTTCCAGGTATCAGGCTAAACCGAAGGTGTCTCATATGAAGGCAGTTACGCGAATCTTTGGTTATCTCAAATATAGACCAACCCTTGGTCTATGGTATTCAAATGAGAAAACTTTCGCGCTCTCTGCTTATTCGGACTCGGACTATGGTGGATGCAATATGGATAAGAAGTCTACTTCTGGTGGATGTCAGTTTCTTGGACCTCGGCTCGTATCATGGCAGTGCAAAAAGCAAACAACTGTTTCTACCTCAACCGCAGAGGCTGAATACATTGCTGCTGCTAGTTGCTGTTCTCAGGTTCTTTGGATACAACACCAGTTGCGCGATTACGGTTTACTCTTAACTATGACTCCTATTCATATAGATAATACTGCTGCTATATGTATCACTCGTAATCCTGTCCAACATTCTAAGACCAAACATATAGAAATTAGGTATCATTTCATTCGTGACTGTTATGAAAAACACCTAATTGATCTGGTCCAGATAGATACACTTAAGCAGAATGCCGACTTATTCACCAAAGCATTTTCCCGTGCTCGTTTCGATGAGCTAGTCAACATGATAGGGTTACGTTTCTTTCAACTTAAAAAATAAATATTTGTGACCTTAGTCTGTTGTGTTTGCTTAAAAAAAAAAAAAAAAAAAAAAAAAAAAAAAAAAAAAAAAAAAGGTGGACGTAAAGCAATAGCCATTCTTGATGTTTATTTAACATTTAAGAAAAGCAACGTTGCAACATTTGTTAAAAGACGTTTAGTTGTGTCTCAAAACAACTAGGAATATGATAGTACATTAGGAGACACTCCTCAAACGACAATCTCAAATTTTATCCTCGATATATCAGTAGGTTTCTCTTGTATGTGTTATTTTGCTCTTATAAACACCTGACTACTTGCACGATATATTGGTAGACATGTTTCCACACCTCTCTGAGCAATTAAGAAATACTTAACTCTGTGTTTACTCTTTTATGATGACCATCATATGATGTATGACAATGTGTCTTAAATTCTTATGTATTAGCTTGCCATGCTTTAATTGACTTGAGTTTGTATCGGACAACATTTGGGGATTTATACTGTCTGTTTCCTTTGTTGTACGTTTGTACAGACCTGGTCTCAGTCAGTATACTTTCAAACTTTAAGCAAACAAAAGTCAAAGCACTTTTAAATCTTATAAAATCAAAGATTACTTACAAGGTCGCCAAATGGTTTGACCAAGTCTGCTTTTGCTTAAACCTGAATCAAGTGTATGTCGCTCTGTTGTACGTAAGTACAGACCTGTCACCGCTGGCTTGACTCTTAAAAATGTTGAATTCAAACACTTTCTCTAACTAATCGAGGTTTTGAGCATGACTAAATACTAAGAGTATATCTATGGGGGAGTCACAAGAGATCTATTCACTTTCACAATAACTGCTAAGCTTGAAGTTGTGTGTGTTACATGTTTAAGTGGATAAACAATACTGATAATCGTCTTGTTTCAGACTGCGTCTAAGGCTTGATAACTTTCTTGGTAAACTTAACATTGGATAATTATACTGGTAATCGAATTAAAGTTTGATATTGTCTTGCGAGTCTGTCTTTCTAATATGATTCCTACAATGACACATCTAAATCTGTTCTTGTCCTTGTTTTTATTCATTATTTATTTATTTGCTTCTTAGTCTATTTATTTTTGTTCACTAAGTGTCACAAATATACAAACTCTTAAAAACTTGAACTCTTGATTGACTTCTGCGACACAAGGCCTGTGTCGCTTATTTGTGTTGACCATCCTGCGACACAGACCTTGTGTCGCACACTATGTCGCTGACTTGTGTCAGGGGTATAAATACCCTCGTGTCGCTGTAATTAGTTATTAATTACTAGCGACACAAAATTTCAAATCCAGCGACACAAAAGGAACCTGCGACACAAGCATCCCGATTCAAATTTCGAACAATCTGTGATTTTCTGTGAATCTTCGCGTGTTTCAACTTTTGAATCTTGTTCTCCTTATTATTCCGCATCTATAGGTACTTATCTTACCATTTTTAACTGCATATTCAATTGTACATTTGATTTTGAAGTTTCGGTATTTTAGGTTTTCAATATTTGCATCAATTACATGCCTAAATGTGTTATATTTTGTGAAATCATTGTTGCTTTAGGTTCCTGCTATCTTGATACACCTTCGGAAATGATCAAAACACAAAACCCCTAATTTTTGTTCATCAGAAAAATCTGGGTTTCAAAGTGTTCATATTTGCGACACAAGCGTTGTGTCGCTTCTTTATGACGCTGGTCATATAGCGACACAATGCTTGTGTCGCTGCCTTATGACGCTGGTCATATAGCGACACAATATCTGTGTCGCTGCCTTATGACGCTGCTATTCTGCGACACAACGTTTGTGTCGCTGCCTTTATGTCGCTGAACCATATGCGTCATAACTGCTATGTCGCTGATCTAATTGTGCGACACAACCCTTATGTCGCTAATAAATCATTAATTTGATTAAATTACAAAACAGCGACATAACTCGTTATGTCGCTGTCTATCCTGCGACACAAGGCTTGTGTCGCACTACCTTTTTAATTCACCAATGTCAAATGTTATTTTTGAAACTAACGGTTTCCAAGTTTCTCGTGCTCTTACAGATATGGCAGGTGTGAATGTTAATGCTCTGTTTTGGGAACCCCGTCACAATGTGACTGCATTTTTAGACGATGATAAGGAATCGGCCGCCCCTTATCGACCAATGATCGCATTCCTTCGCCGCTCCAGGATTTATACTGCCATCACGGCCACTACTGTTATCTATCGTGATCACATCACGGAATTCTGGACCAACGCGGCTATAAATTCAGATCTTCCATACACAAGGATTATTTCTCGCGTTCACGATCGTGAGATCATTCTATCTGAACAGACGATCAGGGAATTCTTTGCCTTTCCGGACGATTCAGAGATGCCGGTTACGTTTTCCAATGCATTCATCTCTGGTGGAATGATTCGTTTGGGCTATCCTACTATCCCTAGAGATCAATACCGTAAGGCCTTTCTTACCAAGGTCTGGAGGTATTTGATGCACATTATGATTGTGTGCATGTCTGCTCGAAAGGCTGGTTTCGATGGCATTAGCCATTCCACTGCATCAGCCATGCTTGCCTTAGTCTACAACAAGCCCTACAACTTTTCGGGCTATCTCTTTCGGGCCATGGTTGACCAGTACAGGCAG